>OOFC01050706.1:14341-31743 GCA_900323345.1 Pseudochromis fuscus | reverse complement strand
AAATAGACTATACTTTGTGTCTCACCTGGAAGAGGGCTATTTATGAATAAACTTTAAAGGGAAGTATCCCTCCAAAGCCTGTTTTATTTGGGTTCCCTAACAAATCAAACTGTAAGACACAGACAATATGTAGTCCATGTATGCAGGAATCTTACAAAAAAAAAAAAAAAAATCTTGTGGTTCTGATGAAGTTTTGACTTATTTCGTCCTTTTGACACAAACATAAAAATTGACTCAATGTATTTGTGCACACAGGATCAGGTTCATGTCAGTGCATGCTTTCTGACAATGTATTTAATCTACTAAAACATCAAAAAAAAGATCTGGTTGAATATTGAACACAAGCTCTGTTTGTAATTTTATAGTAATTTTATGGTAATATTTAACCAACACTGTGTTCTTTGCCTACTACTATCAGGGGACATATAAACCATTATACACTCCAAATCAAATGTAAGTCATCGTCAATATCTCTGACTGACTGCTGACATAAAGCAGAATAATAAAAGACAAGGAACCTAAAATGAGCCAGAAAGTAAGCAAGCCCCAGAAGGCTCATAGAAATCTGAAATTCTTAGAAGTGGCACTAAACACAGGTGCATAGTCACAGAAATGAACAGAGTTGGTGTGCCAAAAACAAATGAGTCCAGTGAGCCCAATTTGTGCTGCCAACACCAGAGAATTTCCGTTATTAAAGTCTAACAAACAAGTCTTTTACGGTACAAACTTCTTACTGATTAATCTCAGTTGCACCTATTAAAGATAAAAAATAATTAAAAACTGAGGGAAGTTGGTGTGGGTGTACATTCAGTGTTTGTGTGAAGCTTTCATTTAATTCAAACTACAAGTCCCAAACTTTTTAACTGCTGATGAAAGAAACAAAGTTATCATTACTTTTCTGTTCCACAGTGAGCGATAAGTAAAATAGGCCCATTTTAAATCCACACTGCCCACAAAGCTTATTTTAATTTGACCCTAAATTGGGACTTGACAAGAAGGCAGATCCCCACGATGCAACTGTGCAAACAGTCCCAAGTACAGACACATGGTCTTGACTGGTTCCTGAGTGTGACAGAACCTTCTACAGATTAGTTTTAGATGATGAAAAAAAGTGGTCATGTTCATTTTTTAATCAACAGATCAGAACTAGAGCTTTGGTTTTAATTTGTTTGGTTTTCAAAGAATGCACAATAGGATTATGTTATACAAGAGGCCAGCAAGAGGCTCAGAACACTAACACAATATCAGGCAGGTTTTAATAGTCTGACTGATCAATGTATGAAGTCAGTACAAACTATGGGGATGAGCTCAGTACATTATCTTCTCATCGATCATCAATGAAGACCCCAGACAAAAAAATTAAAACATCTTTCTCTGAGTATGCTGGTTGATAAGACTTCTCAAAGCAAACATTTTACTTTTTAAATGTTTACTTAAAAAAAATCTCACCTGTGTTTACAGCCTTACACTTGGAAGGAAACTGATTGGTGATTGGTACCAAACCGCCTCTGAAATTACACATGATGCCCTTTTTCTAGACAGTCACACATAATTATTTAACTTTTTACAGGCTCAGTAAAATACTGAAACAAAACAGTCTGCTCAACTAACCATCAGCAGATGGTCACCAGTGTTATTTTACTGCCACAACAGCAGAGTTACACACTAAGACATCTGTTCCATAACTGACCTTGGTTTTCTAAACTAACTGACTGCAACTCTGCACTGATTAGTAATTAGGAAGCAGGGAGAGCTCAGTGATTGAACTTGTAGTTAAGCAAGGCTGCTCTCTCTCACACACACAAATTTAGAGTTTTATACGTCTATTTAAAAAAGAAAAAACAGCGACTCTTTGTATAAACTTGAAGTTTACCAGCAGAATGTGTTGACATTGAACAGTATTCCCCGAGGGGGCCTTTTGTCACCAAACAGGACTCGGTGACCCCAGACAAAAAGATCCTCTTCTGCCTCTTTGACTCCTGAGAGCCCCGCTAATGAGTCCTATTTGTGATGTCGTTACCAAAGGATGCTGGTTAATGACCTTGCCTGTAACAAACAAAGCTTTTACTGTTCAAGCCTAAGCCTAATTAATCTCATCTGCATCCATTAGAAGGTTTTGCACTCTTGCAATTAAAGCTGTAGTGGATGTACAGTGATATTAATGAGTCATTAGTGTTCTTGAAAAGCTCAAGTAAACCCCCTCATTGTCTCATAGTCGCCTCCTCTCTGAAGAGTTGTGTGAGCTGGGCCATCCACTGAGCCCTTTGTGAAGTAACCCCTTTTTAATTAGGAAAAGTGAGGCGAACAATAGGTGCCAAACTTTAGATTGTGTTCACAGTTGTTTGCTGTGTTGGCAATACAATCAAAGGAATTCATTAAGTTATTACAAACTGAACTTCCAGCTCATATGACATCTAGAAAATACTTGTGTGCAGTAGCAGAAAACTCAAACTCCTTCAAGACTAAGTGAAAACATTGAACGCTCGGAGTGATGTTCTCGATGACCTAATTAGACAATGAACCCTCTGACACACACACATGCTGTCAGAAATGTCTCATAAACAGCCGTGTGGTAAAAAGGGGTCAATAGAAATGTACTAACGTAATATGAACTATATAGATCGACTTCGAGAATCCACCTGTTGGCCAGATATTGACGTAATCACAATGACAGTAACCGTTTGACAGCCAGACATCTGGGTGGGATTTACTTTTAAAGCAGTCGCCAGGTCTTGATATAAATTCTTGACAAGGTTTTATACAAATTCATCTACAATCAAAATGTAGACAGACCATTGTGAAAAGATGGAGTTGTTGTTTAAGGGTTAAGAAGAAGAATAGTTAATGATAAGCAGAACAGATACAGGCTGTAGTCAGTGTTATTGTACTACCAAAGATTCACTGCTATTTTTTCAAATGAGAAAAACACAACTTAAACTCATAAAGCCGATGAAAGTATATTTCTTTTTGTTATGGACTTTTTTCATTAAAGACACGTTGATGTGTGTGACACAATGATGCTGAGATTTAGATGTACTCTAAAACTACACTACGTAATGAAACTGTACTAAACTGCTGTTTAAAACCACCTAATGTAGAATCAGTGTTGCTGTTTACAGATAACTGTAGCGTTAGACATTCATGTGATAGATGGTTTGTAAGGCTGTCTGTGTAATAACACTGTGATGTCTCTTTGAATTTTTTGCATTCCCGCATCCCCTCCTGCTTCTAATTAACTAGGGAAGAGATTAATTAGGCCAGAGGTTCAGCAGCAGAAGATTGTTTGTTTACAGAAAAGGTCTGTAAGCATCATTCCCTGGTGATGCCGTCACAACTGGGACTCATTAAAGAGACTCTTAGGAGTTAAAGAGGCACAGTCCTTTCATTTTGTGTCATTGTGTTGTTTTCATGATAAAGTGATAAATCTGAGTAGTGAATTCTAATCTCTAATTGTTATTTTGATATAATTCATGCATGTTTGTTGTTACTTCTATGCAACTGTACTGAACGTTCGTGGTTGACTTGAAGTTTATTTCCATATATTTTACAGATTTGTACAGTCTTTAAAATACACAAAAAATATTTTAAATGCACAAAAAAATGATGAAATGCAAAAACAGACTGAATTTATTAATCTTATTTATGAATCTTTTCATAAAATAAAATGAAAAGATTGGTAAAATACATTCACAAATTTCTTATAATTTCACAAGTATGTATTTTTTTAATGTAGATTATCAGATAAAACTTGTAAATTTAAGTGATAATTAACCATAAAATAAAGTATTGGTTTTGTAATTTGTTTGTTGATTGACATCTTAAGGAGATTATTTTCTGTTATTTTACAGTATTTTTTCAAACGGAGGCTGGACTGGGATTTGATTTATGTGGGATTGTGGGTAGATGACTGTGTAGCAGGCTCCTGATAGGGCAAGACAGAGACATCCTCCATGAACTGACACTGGCTGCAAGGAGGTTTGTTTACTGCATCATCCAGCCACACTGACCACAGCTCGTATCTACTCTGTTCTCCTGGATCCTGCTGAGCTCTTGGCTGAGACTTATCGTTTATAACTGTTTCCAAGCTGCAGCACGTTAAAATGACCAATTTCAGGATTTTCACAAAGATGTGTGGTCATTGTCAAAATATCTGAGTTTTACCCAGATGCCATCGACAACTCATGTAACAAGAGAGAACATTTAAACTTCTCATGCGGCTAACTAGCAGTATAACTGTGATTTATGTGGCTGAACCTCCTGGTCTACATTTCTCTAACCCTGACATTGATTTATGACTCTTCTCATTTCAAGGTAATGGATATAAAATGAGCACTTTTGCGCTCTCTACAGAGAACCTGAATTAAACTGAAGTATGAAACTCAAAATATAATTAATTGCCTCTGGGGGGACAACAGACAGCACTGATGTCACTCAGCTCCTCCACACTCTCTACATACTTCTCTAACTCTTCTGAAAACAACACTTGCAGGATGTGTGTCATGTGGTGACAGCTACTGCTTCTTTGCCTTGTAAAAAAAACCAAAATATTGAAGAAGTGCAGTTATAGATAAAATAACAAAAAAGGTTTTAGACTAATTGATAGATATATCCTGATACACAATATTTCTTTATACTGATAGTTAAGTCTGTTTAATCCAGTATAGTATAATCCAATATAATCCAGGATTCACTGATAGTGACCTCAACAGTGATATACTGTGAAATACAATTAGGAATATTAAAAGAATAGCTATGTCTTTATGGCTGATATCTCAAAGTATATATTATCATATTGATTGACTCTAGCTTAATCTAAAATGGAGTTTTGACTCATATGTCATTAGACTAAATGCAACTTTTTATTTGTAATCTTTGTAAAGTTATGGAAGTTTTCACATCAAAAAGTTGAATTAATTATTTTCACACTTGTAAATATTATTTCATTCATTCATTTCATTCAGACACCCTTACGATCCACTTTATCTAACCGCAGGGGTTGCTGGAGCCGATCCCAGCTGGCGAGAGGCAGGATACACCCTGGACAGGTCACCAGTACAACGCAGGGCCAACCCACAAAGAATCATCAATCACGCTCACATTCACATCTATGGTCAATTTACAGTAAAGAGAAAGGCCTGAGCCGAGATTCGAACCCAGTGAGGCAACAGTGCTAACCACTGTAGCATCTGCAAATATTATTTATTAAACATTAAAAATTACACAGGATCTTACGTAAAAAGGTATAAACTGTATTGTAATCATGTAATTGTATTTATGTATTATGTTTTTTACTTGCACTGCACTGCAATGCATTGGCCTCACCATTATCACACAGTGGGGAAATTTATGTAATGTAACTTTAGATGATGTAATTTCCCTTCATCATATCATCTGATATGTACTGGTTACTACTCTCCTGCCTGTTTGACTTCTGGTGCTTTTCTAATAAGACTTGTTAATGTCTCCAGAGTCGAGTGGCTAACGACCTTGTCTGTAACAAACAACATGTTCTTCTGTTAATGATTGAGTCTAATTAATCTCATTTGCCTCTATCACCAAGTAATGAACTGACAATTAAATTTCCCAATTAAAATTTTGCATGAGTGATGTTACCTTGTTTAAGGAGTGAAGTAAATAACTAAGCACAGATGGAGCAACAGCAGTTAAAGTGCAGACATAGGAGAAGTCACCTGGCTGTATACTGTAGCTTTAACCAGTCCTCATCTGTGTTTTCCGTCCTGGCCGATTATATTCAATAATATTTAAATATCAAATATATGACTGCTGAATGTGGAGCACAAAAAGATACTTTACCTATTTTTTTTAATGCACTTAAATAATCAATTATATGAGAATGGCCAAAACCACCATAGTATCATCAAGTTTATGTTGGGTACAAACAAGAATGAATGAGGCTGAGTGACCTGCAGGCTGAGGGGTAGCACACACGCCATATTAAAATGCTAAACTGCAGTTAAGAGGAAAAATCCAGAGATTGTCCAGTAGCATATTTTTCTTGTTGATTCAATGTTGTGGTAATGTGTTAGGACTCTCTGTAGCATTGTACTTCTAGCTTGCAACATTTTGCTTCCATGCATTAACACTGCACAAATATTCAGTGTCTATAACTGCACCACTGTGCTCACCAACAGCAACACATTGTACCAGACTCGAATTCTCTGTAATCAAACTGAAAAATTACACAATAATGGATCAAGAATGTCACACTCTTGTGATGTCATTAATGCTTAATATAAGACACTGGAGCAGAAACACAATAATAAAGCCAATTAAACTTTTAACTCAGATTTTCAGGTCAGATTTTATGTGTTGCAGATATCGTATTTAAGAGAAATTAAATAAAGGATTAATGAAGAAATCAACACTTTTTATGACTTCTTGATGCATTTGTCGTCCGTTTCAGGTGACCTTAAAGATCCACTCCTGCCAACACACACTCAATGATTTCGTGCAGTTGAGTTGAAGCCAGATGGCCACACGAGGGCAGTAAGTTGCCAGTTTGAAAACTTCACAAGTGGACAAAAAGTTAGTGTGCACTGTAGGCACACTGACTGATATGATCAGGTTGTTGTCTAGTGAACTGGTGAGAGCTCACAGTGGCTCTTGTTGAAGCTGCTATTCATCAATTTTGAACAATTGGATGGACAGGAACGGGTATAGCTCTGGTATAACTGACATAAAACATAAAAGGTTTGTCTCATCTTGAGTGGATTTTGCCGTCATGGATGTTAAGTGAGTGTGGTAATGATGTGAAAATATTTTTGATACAATCGAAGGCTACGTGTCAGGGGAATTTGGGATCACAAATACAAATGTAAGAGGGTCAAAAGGGCAACGGGATTGTACCATAATGGCATGTCCTGCGGTGGCATGTCAGAATTCAGGTTGTAATAGTCGGCATGAGACTGTACTGAGAGGAAAAAGCTCTTTGAAACCTTAGAAAGTGACAGACAGGTTGTCAGAGCAGATGCTGTTTCTGTCTCTGCGGTAACGGACCAATGTTATGACCGGTCAGAGGATCAGCAGCTTCTGTTGAGTGAAGGACGGCATGAAATATTCATAGTGCTGAGACTGCATTTTTTACACAGTCATTTGAATGAGAAGCTGCCTATTACCCCCCCCCAACACACACACACACACACACACACACAACAAATGGACTCACTGACAGCTAATTAGCAGATCTACAGTAGATGGTTGTGTGATTAATGGAACTGCGATTTAATGAGCGACTACATTTCCAAGTAATTAGAATGAATAATTGTAAGAAACCATCTAAATGCTGTTTTTTTAATCAGTTTAACAAAAAACTTCTTTGCTATTGTTGTGGGTTGCTGTAACTACAGTGAAGTTACTGTCATGTTTGGTGTCAAATGTGAAAATGTAGGTGATGAGGAGCTTTTTGTCTGCATGTGTTTAGAAACACATGCATATGTATGCTGTGTGTAGTGTGGAGTGCAGATCTGTGAAAGCAAGGACGATAGGTAAACTTGGCATTTCTGAAATGAGAATAAACGAGAATATGACTTAATGAGTAATAACGAATCTCCTGTATTCAAGAATAAATGATACTGGTGCCATTGTTAAAATATGTTAAAAATATTTACCGTATTTTCCGGACTATTGAGCACACCTGTCTATAAGCCTCTGTCTATAAGCCGCTATTGAAGCTTGCTAGCTTGTAAAAAGCTAACGAGCTTCATGCCGCTGATAAATGAGCCACACCGGTGTTTAAGCCGCAGGGTTCAAAGCCTCAGAAAAAAGTAGCGGCTTATAGTCCGGAAAATACGGTAATATATAAATTTAAATTTTAAATAGATATTTTAAATTCTTCTTCTTTTTGAGAGGACAGCCCAGGATATAAACCCTGCTGAGGAGTATTCAGTGTCATAAATAACAACTTGGACTTTGACAACTCTTTTTGCTGTGTTGATTTTTTTCCTACACACCTCACTCGTCATGTGTTGGGGGAGGATGGGAAACACCTGGATAAAAAGCTAATTCAACATATTGATGGAAATTCCCTGCGACCTTCTGTGAGCTGATGCACATCTGGTGTAAGAACGTCTCTTGAGGCTGAAAACGTCGTAAGCAGCAATATTTATTAAACTCTTCATAGGAGAACCAGAGAAGCAACACGAGCTGACGCTGCCATCGTCAGTCTGATTCTGAGAGGTATCGTCCTGTTGAGGATTTACTCATTTTTTCTGCATTTCCTAAACCTCCACATGAATGCTGATATTTTCCTCCAAGATCAAGGCCACATTGTAACTCTGTCAGAGTCTGGTCATCACCAGACCAGACTGAATGTTTCCAAAAGATCAACTGTGGCTGAACAGACAAGGAAAAATTACCTCACAAATATCATCACATTAGACATCATAATTTTCAACTATATTCCAATTTGTGGTCATCCTGCTTCACATCCTCCTCTATATTGTAATTATGACCGGGGGGGGGGCTGCAGAAGGAAAAATGCTTAAAGCTGACTTTGGTGCAATACATCAAATGATAAAATTTATGTTTGTTTTTGAGCATGATCCCTTAAAAAACCGTTTTTAGAAGTGCCATGAGTTCATCAGCAAGTGTCTGTGATTTATAGAGAGTTTTATTCGATGCATATTTTCCCCTCATGGTGCCTGAATTAAATCCTGTTCATCAGTGTCACCTTTTCAATCATTCCTCACCATGTGAAGGATGTTTATGATTGTTGTTAACCAAATTATCTGATCCAAGCTCAGCACCTGTGCTCTCATTGGAAAGAACAAGATTGAAATTAACATGTGAAATTGGAGGAATTAATGTTTGTCCTGTAGCTTGAGGTCAAAGCACTTTCTCATCAGCTCATCCTGCACAGCACTGACTATTGCTACTTGGATATTGACAGGCGAGTCTGAGGTCTTAATTAGAGTATAGATCCGAGACACCTGTACAGCTTGTTAAGAAAGAATCTGTTCTGCTGGTCAAAAGGCCGATCGACCAGCCAACCGTGTTTATCCACAGTCTTGGATGAATGAAAAACCCCAGGCCAGGACTACAGTCATCCTCCTTAAAGCCTGAGTGGTCCTGATCTAAACCCACAAGACCTTTGAGCTTAGAGTCCAGACAGAGGTTCACAATATCATACTTGAGTGAATTGTTTCCCATGGTTTGTAATCATGCTGCAGAGCAGTCAGAAAAAAAGAGCAGGTGTGAGCTGTGATTGCTGCATTATTCCCTCCAAATTATCTGAGGTACATATATCTGTTTGTGCAATAATGATTTACTGGTGTAATTTTACTATGTGTGAGCTTTGGATATCTGAATGTAGATAACAAAATAATATGATGAAATGCCAAAAGCAGAGAGTTCCCTGAGAGCACATCTAAAATCAAACAGGACGCAGTGACCTCAGACAAAAGATTCACTCCTGCCTGTTCGACTCCTGGGAGTCTTTCTAATGAGCTCCATTTGTGATGACATTACCACTGAACGCTGGTTAATGACCTTGCCTGTAACAAACAAACCTTTTAGTGTTTAAATTTAAGCTTAATTAATCTCATAAGAACCTGTTAGGACTCCCAAGCCTGCACTCCTAACAATTAAAACTAGAAGGAAATGTTTGGGGGTGCTCACTTAATGATGCGTCATTAGGTTGGTCTGGAAAGTCACCATTTCATTCAAAGTAAACATGGGGATGTCAAATCCTTCTTTGACACATATTCAGAGGTGTGTGTGTGTGTGTGTGGGTGTGTGTTTCCGTAGTAACTAAGTAAGCCCTGGCTGCCCACCAGCTTTTCTTCCTGGGGGAACCCCCATCACCTTCTTACTCCAAATTACATTTCAGACCTTCAAAATCTAAAGTTAAATCTCAAGTGAACTTCAGTGACTAGACACTAGAGGAGCATATGTACCCTAATACATTATTTTTCATTATTTTCCCTGTATTGTGGAAAACTAGGTGATGTACGAGTGTGCATGGGATATATCTGCATTCCTGGTGGCAGAATCTCATATTGTGTAAAAATGAATTTAATTTGTGATCTTCATTTTTTTTGTACAAGATAACTATCAAAGTTAGTATTTGATCATGATTTAATTAGGGATATATATTTGGGCCAGACTGCTTTATTATCTACCATATTTTTCGAACTATTGAGCACACCTGTCTATAAGCCGCAACCACAGTTTCATGTGGTCCACTCTGCCCAGGTCTGATGTGACAAGGCTAAATGTATCGGCAGCACGGAGCTTGCTAGCTTGTAAAAAGCTAACGAGCTTCGTGCCGCCGATACATGAGCCACACCGGTGTTTAAGCCACAGGGTTCAAAGCATCGGAAAAAAGTAGTGGCTTATAGTCCGGAAAATACGGTAATAAAACCCAAAATGTAATAACTGGTTGATAATGTAACAAAAGTGCTGAGCCTGAAGTGTAATAAAAACAAATATAATAAAACCCAAAATGTAATAATAGACCCAAAATGTAAGAAGTTGTTACATTTTGGGGAAAGTTTTTACTTTGTGGACTCAGCATCTTGTTACATTACTTACCAGTTGTTACAATTTGGGTTTTATTACATTTTTTTTATTATTACATTTCAGCACTTTTGTTACATTATTGACCAGTTATTACATTTCAGGATTTATTACATTTTTTTTTAATAACAATTTGGATCATTGTTACATTTCAGGTCATTATTACATATCAGACTCGAACATGTCTCACTTTTGAGACAAGCTATGTTCGTTTTTCATATACAATCTGTGATTTGAAAGAACAAACCTCTGTGTGGCATAATTGAGCTGTAGTCATGCTATAGACTGAACACTGTTGCCCTCTTGCGGTGAAATAACAATATCTTGTTTAAAAACACCCCAACACAGGTGAAAATATAACCTTCTTGACTTTGGTAATAACTTTAGACATGGGATTAATGGGATTAATTAAAGAAGCGGTATGTCTGAAATAGACATCTATCAAATGGCCAATGTTGTGCTAACAAGTTACAAATGCGATTAAATTCTTAGTTTTCTATCATATCATGGAAACAAAAAGGTGTCTGCTGAGGCGGGCACCATCTTGAAACTCTAAATAGTGTGAAAATGTATTGTTCTACATTTTGCCAACTTTTTAGATGTGTGAAATAATCAAACTACAAAAAACATGTTACAAAAATATTACATAAGCATTCATTTTTACCCAGAAGCCAAGTATGTGAGCACCAAAATGAAGACTTCTGAGCTCTACAGATTTAGTTGCTTATGTGTCTTTCTTTTTTTTTTTGTAGCGTCACATTGCAAGTTTACTCACCCATGTGCTTACGTGTCATTTTGGCAGGAAATTGAGTTTTGCTCGTATTTGTGTGAGGGTGCAGGTTCTGCTTCAGCACTGCCCATATGCACATAAAGCTACTTTATGAGCTCAACACCTGCCGACGACTCTGCTCTCCCAGCAGCTCATTAGCTTGCTGCCTAAAGCTGCCAGGCTTAATAACTAAAATGGTCGTACAGCCTCCTCCCTCCCCATCACCTTGTCCCATCACTCCCAGTTGGCCCAGCAGTGATTCGGTGACAGATGGCGCAGATGTGATGCGTTTGTCAGCCTTCTTCAAGCTCCTGAATCCTGAGGGGAAACATACTGATGAGGTTATTACAGATTTCACGCACCATGGGGACCGCTATCAATCAAATGTGATTGTTTATCATTTTGCGACAGTGAGTTATTTATTTAGGCCGGCATTATGAACGCCACACCTGTAACAGGCCGTTTCATATCTCCTCATTTTGGTGCTGACACTTTATCAGCGTCGTCCTTTTTCTCCTGTCTCGTCATTTGATTGCTCATATCTGCTTCATTTCTCATTTCTGCTTCTTTATTAATAACCCCCTCTTTTCCCTCATCCTCTCTGTAATGGTGAGTTCCTCCATTATTGCTCTTTGCTCTTTTCGGTGATTTATCAGATGGAGTCCTGTGCATTTTTCCTCTCTTTTATCCCTCCTGTCCTCCCTGAGCAGCCTTGTTAGTCGGTGCTGGTGTCGGTTCAGGCAGCTCTTTGTGTGTGTGCATGCTGGGGGTACTCACTGTCACTGCCTGTTTGGCGTTAGAGTGACACATTAACTAATAGGATGAATGTGGAGCACCGACTCACAGGTTGTGTGTCTTTGACTCTCCTGTTTCTTTTCATTATCCCTCCTCTTCTTTCACTTTCTTCTTTCTCTGCCTTTTTTTGTCCCATCCTTGACCTGATCTTGGCTGTTGACACTTCTTCATTGACACTAAGAAAAGCGAGGGGAAAAAAAAGAGCTGCTTCAGTTGCTGTTGAACTGAACACAGATCGTAGAGGGTCAGAGGTTTTATTTGTCCTCGTTCAAAGCTTCAAGCCTCTCAAAGGTCTGTGGTGGACAAATTGGCTGCTCTCTGGTTGTGAGCCACAAATGAGACTTATCCGTAAAATCAGTGGCAAAGGGAAAAAAGTAGCAGTGAAATGCATCGTCATCTTCTTGGATTATTGGAGAGGCACACTCACAAACACATTATTCATTAACACGTAGATGCTGCATAATTGCATTAATGAGCCATGAAATTAGTGTGACCAAGCTGGCATTTCACCAGGGACTTGTCTGTCTTTGCAAATGAGGTGACAGTTGCGATGATATCCAATATCTGTTGGCTGCTAATAGTTATTTTTGAAATGTGTGAATGGATGGTTCATTGAACCATTGTTTACTGAAGATTGAATCCCACCAGTTACAATTTCTACAAATCAGTGTGTTGTGATATCACTGTCATTTCCGATAATGCTGTGCTGCTGATTGCTTTTGTGTTGTTGTCTGTGTGGTGAAATGTTGTTGCTTGTGTCTCATGAAGAGTAGCAGCTTCCAAAGCGAGATCCTAATGATATAATAAATGACAGTTCTGTAATCAGACCGTCCCCATCTGCTGTGGGAGACTTAGCTTCAGGTCACCTTAGTTTCCGCTGTTAAAATTAAATTCTTAATGCCCTGACCTCCTCTTCCACATCATCTCATAATTGATGACAGCAGATTGGTTCTTTTGCAGTGCAGATAACACCTTTTATCACACATACTTGTTGCAAATTAAGGCTGTGAATTGTCACTGTCCTCATTCGGCCCTTAGAAGCTCTGTCCATCCTTATTGGTTGATAGTATTGCATTACGATAATGACATGATGAATTTTTCCCCTGTGATGCTTATCAGGTATTTTTAACTAATGAGACCTTCAAAATAATCCGTGACACAATATTCGCCAACAATTGCCCTCTAGAAATTCCAACCTTAATATCTAACCCTAAGAAACATTATTAAATTGAGACTTACAGATTCAAATGTGTGGCTAGAAATGCCAACACACACTTATCACCCTCCTACTTATGTGTCTTTACTTGCTTCCTGTCGTATCCAGGATCCAGTCTGAAGTCCTGCATACAGACCATTGCTTATTCAGACTCCCATGTATGCCACTTATCTTCTTCCTCACACCTCAACTGTCTCACTATCTGTCACATGTTTTTTTTACTTTTACTGTTACTTCTTGTTTTATTGTAGTAATCACGTACCTTGTGTCTGTTGGTTTTTGTGACCCTGCAGCAGCTTCCTTGTTACCAATCTTACCTTTTGTTAAGCTCCATTAAAGTTTTCCTTAGTTTGCGTCTCCTGCCCGACTGAAGCTGGTTCCCATTGTTTACAAACCATATTCCACTTTTCTGTGAATACTTTTAAAAAGATTTGGCAGCGTGTCTGTTTCAAACAGGTGTTTGCATAATACACACTGGGTGTTTTTTTCCTCTGTAACTGGCTCTTGTGAAGTACTTTGTTACTTTGTCTGGCAACAAAGTACACAACTAAGTTGTACTCTCTTCTTCTTTGAAGGCTGAAGCTATGAACAGCATCCCGACATGTGATCACCTTTAAGTTAAGATGGTGGTTAGCAAATGGCTTCCAGATGTTAGGTTAGCTTTCCTGTTAGAGTCGTGTTTCTGTCCTTCAGGCAAAGTCGATATTCACTCTCTTTTTGGTTTGGAAAGTGTTTTTATTTTATTAGCCAGGAAAGGAAACTCTTGAAATTTAAAATGTCTTTTTTACAAGAGGGTCTTGGCCAAGACAGCCAGGCAGCAAATATTCGATACTTAGACTCTGAACGCTCCACTGTGACTGTGAATCAGTACAGTAACGTGGGCCTGAAATCCAAAATAATGGTGTTAAAACCCGTTATGAAGTGGTGTGCTGCAGAGTGGGTTGATAATCCTCAGTGGATTCATTAGTATGAGCAACTGCCTTCATGTACAAATAACCACCACAGCTGCATTTGGGTTAAAGAATGGAGTCAGATTTGATTGCTGTTTAATATTCTCTTGACCCATTTGTGGAGCCAAACATCGCTCCTCTGTGGACTCTGTGGCTCCGTAACCGTGAACCACACTATTTCCTCCTTATCTCCTGATACACAGTTATCATAACAAACTATTTATTATAGCTGATACTGCTGGTTTGTTTGGGAGGACAATCCCCCTTTTTAATGTCTGTTTTTATGAAAACCTTTTCAATGCCAACCATTAAAAATACTCTAGAGGATCTTTTATGCTCATTTCCAGAGTTATGTTCATAGTCTTGGTGTCATCTAGAGTAGTTATGTTTAGTTTGCAGTTTGAAGAAGTTTATATTTTTCTATTTACTTATATATTTATATAGCTTGTTAGGGCTGTTTATACAGTCGCTCTGTTCATCCTCTCATCACTTTCCTCGTGATTGGAACCCGTGTGTAGTATGAACACACTGGCTCTTGGGCTTTAATCAGTCCTTGTTATTTAGTAGTGTTGTAGTCAAGACCGTACCAACTGAGACCAAGACATTATCGTGACTGGAGAGTATCAAGACCAAGACTGTATATATCAAAGAAATATCATGACAAAACAAAACAAAACCAAATGACCAGTATCCTTTTTTTTTTTTTTTAATGAAGTTTGCTTTTACATAAATGCAGCAGCAACAAAAACTAATTTTCCCAGCGTCTCCAGTCGTCTTCATCCACTCTCTGTGTACAGGGGGCATATCACAAAGACGGCATGACACCGGGAAGGCAGCAGCTACGTTCTACTTTTCTCACTTATCAAAGTGGTTTTGACCGGTCTTGATCAAAAAACCCGAGTCCACCCTGTCCAAGACCGAGTAAAAAAGCCTTCGATTCCGAGACGAGACCGAGATCCTTAAAAACTGGTCTCAAGACAAAGACCGGTCTCAAGTACTACAGCATTATTATTTAGTAATGAAAATATTTAGTTTTATTCTTAACCAATGTGTTTTTAAATTACCTCCCTACCTCTTTTCGTTCACTGCTTCCTGATGCTTCCTTGCCCCGCCCCTCTGTCATCTGTTATTTCCTGCATATCCTGCCATTCCTTGACATCCTCCTCACTCCCTGTTACATTTCCTCCCCTCTTATCTACAGTATAATTGCATTAGTGGTGGATGGGTGCTGTCAATATTCTTCATGGTCAGCGAGTTACAGAGTGAGGCACTCTAAATATATTCCTCAGAGGAAGAAGGGGGTGGGAAAAGCCATCGTATGAGCAGCGACAAGACGTCTCTTTTTTCCTGACTGTAATCTGTCATTAAAGTTTGATTGAAGCTTTATGACATTTTCTCACCCACTTCTGCAACACTAGCCAACCACGCCGCCGCTGCTGCTGCCTGCACGCCAGCCCAAGGCAGAGAAGTTTGTGTCTGAACAACCTCAACAGCATGTAATTTATATATTCATATCCACGCCCATGGACAAATTATCAGCTAACAAGCCAAAACAGGAGCAGGCATCCACTATTTAGTATGAAAGGTCACTCATCTCAGGCGAGTCCCCATGGCAGAAAGAGATATCTCTGTGAGGACTGGCAGCTGCAGGCATTTGAATTCAGGCAAGAAGCTGATTATTATTGATTGGTGCAAAGTCATGCTATTATTACATCATAAGTCATTATTTAACCTTTCATCTTGTGGCGGTTTGTGAATGTGTATTTAGGCGTGTTTAAATGGCGTCACTTTGATGATTATACTGGTAAAGGTCAGAAAGATGTGATGTGAAGGAGGCAGAGGGATGAGAGGAGGAGCAAGAGGGGGTCAAATCTGGAAAGTTTGTTTTCTTAATATCAGTAAAAAATAGAGCAGAGTGAGATGTTGTTTTTCTTCCACAAAATAAAACACTTGATGAAGGATAGTGAGATGGTAAAGGAGGAAAGCCAAACACGAAGTGAAGACGAGAAGGAGGGAGAGCGCGACAAAGGTAACTGAGTCCATGTTGTGTGGGAATGATGCTGTAATGATTCTGTAGTGAAGTCTGGAGGAAGGAGGCGAGAAAATGACGGACAGGGAGGATGAGAAAGAAAAAGGGAGATGATTAAAGGGGGGAGGAGGATACTGAGGAGGATTGTTAGGAAAAGGAAATTGTTGCACATGCACAGACTTTGACTCTCGCTGCATCTCCCATCCCGCCCACATTATTCTCCTTCGTGCATCTTCTGAACTCTGTACACTGCAGGCTGGGATGATAATACCATCCTGTTAACCTCAGCCTGATCTGTTTATTTACTGGAATGTAAAACATCTGTGCTGGAGAAAGCTCGATGTGCATTTTGTTCTGATAAAAATCAAACAGAAAATCTTACATAAAGAAACACAGAAAAATGATAAAAGGTAGAAATACAAAGAGAGAGTTGTGTTGTACAACAGATGTTCATAGAAGAATAACTCTAATTATTAAAACTCCTGAACAGCTTTCAAGACTATACTCATAAAGAATATCCTGTTTACACATTAGAAATTATTTGAAATGTGTTTTAAAGATTGGGAAAATTTAACAATATGGGTGAGACTGAATTTCAACATTGAGAAGTTTCATATTTTTAGTATTTGCAGTTTTCCTGGCCATTTGGTTTTTTGGTTTAATTTCACTGTTTTGGTTTAGTCTCACCATTTCTTGAGCTTGATTGTAGATTGATGGTTGTGAACGGTGTTATGTCTGCTGGACTCATAGCCTGTATTAAAAATGGACGTCTAAACTGGGTCTTAACAGTGAAGTCAATGCAGAGGTGTGATGCTGCCACAAGATGCTGCCTCCAAAAATTTCGGGCTAATTGACTTCAGTTCAAATATTGTCATTTTCAATCATGAAATTCTCAGACGATACTTTTTTCCCACAAGTCATTCTGACGTCATTAGCTAAAGTCAACTCTTCTTGTGTGTGATCTTTTGGTCCATCTGAAAATTATTAATTAGGTTCAAAAAGAGGAAGATTTAGGGGTGTGGTTATTTTGATTAACAGGTCTGGTCTCCAGTACCGTGATTTCACAGGTGGGGTGGAGGGTTTTTCACCAGTAAACTTGAGTCTCAT
>OOFC01050703.1:5233-15441 GCA_900323345.1 Pseudochromis fuscus | reverse complement strand
AATTAAAGATAGATATCTGTATTTACGTTGAATAGAAGTCAATGGTAAAAGTTGACTAGTTGTAATTAGAGATATGTACAACTGACATTTGGGGGCGGGGTTAGTGTGATTGACAGGTGGTCCATCTGAAAATCATTTTCATTCAATGATAGGTAACTAATAGAGAAAAATTATTAATAGAAGACAATGGTAGAAGTTAATAATAAGGTTTAGTTAAGTTCCAGAAATGTAACATGGACAATTCTAAGAGTAAGATTAATTATTTTTATTAATAATAAAAATTAATTCACAATTTATTTGAATACTAGGTAACGAACAAGGTTTGAATAGAAGTCAATGGTAAAAGTTGATTTGTAGTTAAGATACAGAAATCTACAGTGAACAATTGTTAGAAATCAGTGTTTTTACCAATGAAAAATTAAAGATAGATATCTGTATTGACTTTGAATAGAAGTCAATGGTAAAAGTTGACTTGTTGTAATTAGAGATATGTACAATTGATATTTGGGGGCGGGGTTAGTGTGATTGACAGCTTTGGTCTCCAATGATTTACAGGTGGTTTGGAGGCTTATTCACCAGTGAACTCCAGTCTCTTCCACATTGGACAGTGTCGTCAGTGTCCTCCCCTCATATCCAAATATGGTCACTTCTGGCTCCAACATAGTGACGTTCAAACACCACACTCTGTCTTCAAAATGTCCACATGGAGTTTTTTGTGCTGTCTATCAAACACAATGTAAACTCTGCCTCTGTACAGTTGGCTGGCCGCCTTCTGTTGTTAATTCAAGGCCCCGCCCACTATTTGAGAATTTGCGAGTTTTGGCGAGTAACACTGACCACAAGCAGCTCTCCTGAGGACATCAGAAGTCTTTGTGTGACGTCTCCATCTGTGTCAGATGAAGCAGCAGCAGGTTTAAAAACCACCAAACAGAAACAAGCTTTTTCCTTTTTATATTATTAAACGACACAAATGTGAAACGTGTCGTCCATGTACACAACTGCAGACACACACAGAGGTCTGGACAGCCTCTCTATGTCCAGTGTCTTCACAAGAAACATGATCCCATCATCCTGCCTTTAGTTACACAAACACTTCTCCCACCATCCATTGTTCCTCTTCTCAGTCGTCTATAAATGCCTCCCTCCATCTCTCCCACTCATTATCTGGCTTGTGTTGGAATAGAGAGAGAAAAAAATTCTCACTCTCTTTGCCTCAAGGACTTGAGACTTGTTGTGTAACAGCCTGGCATCACTTATTGTAAAGAATACTGCTCCGTACTCCTGCAGCCGCCATCCTCTCTCTTCCCCCATCATGTCAGATTGTGGCTGCACAGCAGTGTTTACCGCCACACAAACTGGGAGTCGCACTTTGTTTCACGGCAGCGCTCGCAGCATCAGGCGGGACGGAGTAACGATGGGGAGGTGCTGAAGGAGTGCAGGGAACAAAAAAAAATATGGAGGTGGCACAAAAGTGGAGAAATAAAAGTGTAGATGAGCAGAGATGGAGGGAGGATGGAGGAGGGTGGTGGAGGAGGAGGATGCAGATGGAGGGTGGAGGAGGAGGATGGAGGGTGGAGGCAGAATGGAGGAGAAGGAGGGAGGAGGATGCAGAAGGAGGGAGTATGATGGAGGGTGGAGGAGGAGGAGGATGGTGGTGGAGAAGGAAGATGGAGGGTGGAGGCAGGATGGAGAAGGAGGAGGATGAGGATGGAGGATGGAGGAGGGAGGAGGATGCAGAAGGAGGGAGTAGGATGGAGGGTGGAGGAGGAGGATGAAGGGTGGGGAAGGAGAAGGAGGACGGAGGATGAAGGCAGGATAGAGGAGGAGGAGGATGGAGAAGGAGGATGAGGGTGGAGGCAGGATGGTAGAGGGTGGACGGGGATATGGAGGGTGGAGGCAGGATGGAGGATGACGAGGATGGAGGAGGGTGGACGAGGATGAGGAGGATGGAGGGAGGAGGGAGGATGAGGATGGTGGAGGGGGAGGAGGAGGGTGGAGGAGGATGGAGGGTGGGGGGAGGATGGTGGAGGGTGGATGAGGATGGAGGAGGGTGGAGGAGGAGGAGGCGGAGGATGGAGGAGGATGAGGAGGGTGGATGAGGGTGAGGAGGATGGATGAGGAGGATGGAGAGGGGGAATTAAGTAATTTTGGGCCTTGCTGATCGATGTCGGTGCCCAAATACAAACAACAATTGTTATTCAAATGGAGCAGAATAGTGGAGAGCAGATAAAACCCGAGGCTGATTACTCCCTCGAGGACAGTTTTCAGCGTGTGTGTGTGTAGGTGTGTGTGTGTGTGTGTGTGTGTGTAGGTGTGTGTCTGCTTTCTGCTCGTGAGTGTACAACACTGCTGCACCACAATGCTCTGCAGGCAACAGGGAGAAAAGAGCTTAGTCAGCGGCCAACTGGTCCCCGACACCGTTCTGTTGTCGGCTGTCCCCTCATCTCACACACACACACACACACACACACACACACACACACACACACTGGGTTTTTGGTGATGAGTTTCTCATTCGTATTCTCAGACATCCTCCAGTTTAATGCTGTCATCCTCAACGCGGCGGCGCCTCCTCCCTTCATCAGGCCGCTCCCTCCGCTCGTTTCCACACCGTCAGATTATATAAACTCCAGCAGGGAGCAGAGCTGCTGCTGCCAGGATTTCCACACTGACTCCAATCCCAGTCCTTCAACTTATGAAACCTGAAATATACACATATTTATATAAAATATTCTGGTTGATACATAATTTGTTGAAGGAAAAAGCATATTTCGTTTCAGGATTTGTGAATTTTGGCTGAACTTTTGGACCAAGCACTTTTTTAATTTCTTCCAATAATTCCAGTAAAATATTAGATTGTTGTTTTAGTTCTTTCTGATACCTGACAGATACTGTAAACTCTAAAATATCTATTTTATCTACCAACCTGCACAATGTACCAGGATTCTGTATGAGAGCAGCTTGTATCAGAGGCAGGACTGATCAGTTTAATTTGTCAGGTTTCGGTATGAAGCCTTGTTTAGATGTTACTCGTTACTTCATTACACTGTTAATACCACAGATGAAGCAACCAGGTCCCAAAGCTGATGCCAGTGCAGAAGTACTACACTCTCATCATTTCTTTAGAGTTTCTGTTCTGGGTTTTGGAGCCAGTGTTTCCCAGTTCTCGCAGTTTACTTCATATTTATTCATATTTTCACAAAATAAAATCCGAGAACCATCGTACAGCTGAGCAGCAGAAACAGGAGCTGTCCGTGGTGCTGAACACTGTCCTCTGTCCTATAGCAGCAGAGTTTCTCTGTCCTCGCTGGATTCTGAGGAGTATTGACTGTATAACAGATGTGAAGCCAACGCTGAAGTGCAAAAAAGTGTAATTCCACCAACAGCCACTAGAGGCTGGCTCCAAAAACTCTGGCTCCAGTTGACTTCAATTCAAAAATGATAATTTTACTCCTTTTTTCCACAAGTCATTCTGATGTAATTATATAAAGTCAACTGTTCTTCTCAGAGATCTGGGGGGAGGAGTTAGGGGCGGGGCTAGTCTGATTGACAGGTCTGGTCTCCAATGATTTACAGGTGGTTTGGAGCCTCATTCACCAGTGAACTCCAGTCTCATCCACATTGGGCAGTGACCTCAGGTTTAAAGGTCAACCCCACCTCCTCATTCCTACCTTCATATCCAAATATGGTCACTTCTGGCTCCAAACAACCAACATGGCCACGCTCAAACACCAAACACCTGACTTCAGAAAGTGAGGGCGGCGTCACATTAGCTTCATCCATCTACAAACAGTCTGTACAAACCAGACGTCCTGTGTTCACCTGACATGGGTGATACTCAGGACAAACACCACTATCAACTATGTTTCCACTAAAAGAAAGTTCAGTGCATTATTCCAGATAAGATTTTTCATGAATAATAAAACACAAGAGTTTATCTTCCACAGTGAGCCATGATCATTGTTTATGCATCTCACACACATTAGAAACAACAATGAAGGATTCATCTGCTGCTCTGTTCTGCAGCTCTGCATCCTCATACCAGGATATTACATTTTAGATTTTTTACAGTTTATATTTCACTTCTCTTAACATGAAGTGGTCGTCTTCATTTCTGCACAACACATCAATTAATGTATTAATATTACTACTACTTTCTCTTCAAAGATGATGCTTAATTTTTATACTTATCAGGACCTACTAATCCCAAATGACTTGGAGAAATAAAAATTGCACAGCAAACAAAAGCTGGTGTCTCAGGAGGTTAAATAACTGAGCAGTCACTCGGTCGGTGTAATTTCACGGGATCTAATTTCTCCAAACTCAGACGTTACAAAGCTGCCAAACCTTCACATAATGAGCAGCACCTGTTCTTCATAAAGCAGTCGTCTCAATTTTGCAGTGTTAATATTTTTGCTGGAATGAATCAGTTGTTGTGTTGATTTGTAGCAGCTGACATGCAGCGCTGGTCTCTGGCCACATGCTGCGTTATATGTTTTGATGTCGCACATAAATCATTATGCCGATGACACCGTGCTGTCGACCACGAGCGCCGCCTCCTTCACCCTCGGCTAATGGGAAAAGTCGTTTAGGTGGCAGAAAGAGTCTGAGACGGAGTGAAATCGGCATCACTCGTTCAGCATCACATTACATCGCTGTGCATCGACTGGGAACATGACTCAACCCCTAACTCGTGCTAACTGAGAGGAAAAAGCCCCACCGAGGCCCTGAGTTCAATTTGCTGCGAGAAAAAGGAGCCGAGAGGTGGATGGGAAGAGAGGGAGGCGGCGAGAGCGAACAGAGGAGCTGTGATAAGGTTTGATGTGAGTTACATAACCCCATGAATTAGAAATGATGACCATGAGAGAGGAGCTGGTGTTTAGAAAGGGATTAAAGGCTCCTCTCTGCCCTCTCCAGGACCTCGGGTTGGGAATTTGAAGAGGTGCATGTGCACGGAGTCGAGCGCAGGGGGGAAAACGTGAGCGGAGGGAAACGAGCGTGGAGTGGTCGCGTGGAAAAAAAAACCACACCAAGAACTAACCAATGACCTGGATCGATTTCTGTTGCCTGTGGCCACGCAATGAGAATCAGTTTAGATGCAGAGAGGGAGAATGATGAGTCAGGTGGATGCATCAGCTGATACAGTAAATCCTCAAATAGTGGGCGGGGCCTTTGTTAAGCTGCAGGCCTCTATTTGAGACCAGCTGGTGTCAGAGGTAGGTCTTCAGTTTTAATTTAATGATTCAGATTTTAGTGGGAAGCCTCAAAACATCAGCTGCATTAATATGAACTCAACAACTGTAACCCTTTCAAAGTTAAAGCCTGTTACTAGCATTCCACACATCCTCTTTTATTCTGAAATTTTTTTGATGGATGTGTCAATTATTGTAATCCAGTAATGTCATGTGTGTGTGTTCGTGTGTGTGTGTGTGTGTGTGTGGGTGGGTGTGTGGTCTCTACAGGCAGGCGTGGGACCTGGCCGTGGACATCTGCCTCTCTCAGCTGCCGACCATCATCGAGGAGGGAACCGCCTTCAGAGTGAGTAAACAAACACAGACCTGGAAGGATGAAGGATGCTCCGTGTGGTTGTGTCGTAGACTGTTTATCAGAGATGGAGGTGTCGGTTGGTTGGAGACGTGACCATATTTGGATATGGAGGGAGGAGAGAGGAGGCGGGTCTGACCCTTGAACCCGAGGACACTGTCCAATGTGTATGAGCCACCTGTAAATCATTAGAGACCAGAGCTGTCAATCAAACTAACCCCGCCCCCTCAATCTTTCTCTTTTGAATCCTAATATCTCCTTAATGATGAAAGATTTTCAGATGGAGCACCAGACATGTTCAGTGTAGCTTTCTCCAATCACAACTCATTGACTTTTACCATTGACTTCTATTTCAATGCAGATTTCTATCTTTAATTTTTCATTGGTCAAAAAGTTCATTTCTAAAAAGCAAAAAAGTCCATTTTAGATTTTTGTTACTTAAATTACAAGTCAACTTTTAACATTGACTCTTCTTCAAAGTTATTTACCTTCCATTTAATTACAATGTTGATTTCTATTTGAACTCAACAACAGATATCTATCATTCATTTCTCACCTGTCAAAATGTCTCTTATCTGTAACTTAAGAGTCAGTTTTACCATTGACCTCTATTCTTACAAATACCCATGACTCAGTTCTCATTAATAAAATGTTGATTTCTTACTGGTAAAAACGTCCGATTTAAATTTCAGTAATTTAATTATAACTTGCAAACTTTTACCATTGACTTCTATTCAGACTCTGTCACAGTTACCTGTCATTGAATTGAAAGGATTTTCAGATGGACCACCTGTCAATCAGACTAACCCCGCCCCTAACTCCTCCCACCAGATCTTTGAGAAGAAGACTTGACTTTATCTAATGACATCTTTTTTCCGAAGCTTTGAACCCTGCGACTTAAACACCGGCGTGGCTCAGCATCAGCGGCACGAAGCTCGTTAGCTTTTTACAAGCTAGCAAGCTCCGTGCCGCTGATACATTTAGCCCCGTCACATCAGACCCGGTCAGAGTGGACCACATGAAACTGTTCAATTAAATTCAATAGCTGCTTATAGACAGATGCGCTCAATAGTCTGGAAAATACAGTAATTAAAACTAGCGTGACTTTTACCATTGACTTTTATTCAAACTCCAGATTTCTATCATTAATTTTTCATTGGTCAAAAAGTTCATTTCTAAAAAAAGCAAAAATGTCCATTTTAGATTTCTGTGACTAAATTATTCGTCAGCTTTCACCATTGACTTCTATTCAGACTTTGTTAGTTAACTATTATTTAAACAAATTATAAAATATAAAGAAGAGTTGACTTCATCTAATGAATGACTTGTGGAAAAAAAAGTATTGACTGAATATGTAAGGATTGAAAATTAGGATTTTTGGATTGAAGTCAGTTGCAGTTTTTTGGAGGCAGCACCTAGTGGCTGTTGGTGGTATTACATTTTTTACCTTTGGGCATTGGCCTCATTTTTGAGACGGCGTCCATCTTTTATATGCAGTCTATGGATTGTGTTGGTTTTGTGTGTGTGTGTGTGTGTGTGTGTGTGTGTGTGTGTTTATGGGACTTTGAAGTTTGATGGATGTCTTTTATCTGGGATCTGTCCACCACTGACGCCTGTAAACACCAAACACTTCTTGTCTGCACTGCAAGTTCGGCGCCACCAGCAGCATCTCTGGCATATCTATTAATCTCTCAAACACACACACACACACACACAGACACACACTCCCGGTGGATAACACTGTAAAATGTCAGGTCTAATAACTCAAGTGTGAGCGTCAAATAAAACAGAGTTTCAGAAAGCGGCGGCCGTGCACTTTCAGCCTCGGCGGTGGTTATTGTTGTGTTTCCTGACGCTGCGAGAGGCGCTGATGGAGACGCTGAGTGTGATGGAAACACGGCGCCAGGCAATGATGACAACTCAACACAATCAACACAAAAACATTTTTATGTGTGACTGTAAAAAAAACAACGACTCTGTATTTTTACAGACGGAAAAATCTGAATTTACTTAAAATAACAAAAAACAAACCAAAGCTACTGTTATATTAAAAGATTTTTACATCGCTTCCACAAACTTAGAATAGTTTTACAAATATTAGTTTTTTTAAATTCAAGTTTGATACTAAAATCAATATATTAGTAAAACTTTTTATATTGTAATTTTATTGAATTTCTGTTTATTTACCAGATTATAATCATTTCTCTGCCTGAAAAATACAAGAACACAGAAAATATTAATAATCCATGAAATGTGATTGAAATTACAAAATAGACATTTCTCATGAATTTCATTCACAACTTTATCATTTCACAAATATTTGTTTATTTAATAGATGAAACTAATTTAATTTGTTGTAAATATTTTACTAAAATTTGTCACAATATAAAAAAAAATCTGTAATTGTCATTTTATTTGGGGTTTTTTTTTAGCGAATGGAAAATTTTTAAATACATCATATTTTAACCAAATAATATTAATGGACTAAATTTACAGTTTTAGGAAAAATAAGCTGAAGATTTTATAAAGTTGTTTTTACTGGATCTGTCAAATTAAAGTTTAATATGTTTGATATATTTATAAAATTTGATACAAACATGACATGAATTATTTCTTTTACACGTCTAAATATCCTTCATTAAAAATAAAAATCATTCAATATGCAGCATATCATAAAAAAAATTAAAGATACAACTGTCATCATGGAAACATTACTGTATTTTAATCAGTTGGTTTTTTTTAATCAGCAAATTACTGGAGTTTTATTCACTTGATTTTAACATTAACATCGTGACAAAGAAACAGGAGCTCCTTCCTCCTCCTCCTCGTCCTCCTCAGTCCTCCTCCTCCTGGTCCTTGGGGGTGGGCATCTTCTCCATCACTCCCCTGGGAGCAGTTTTCCAGTCTCTCTCCTCCTCCTCTTTCCCCTCTATCCTTCTCTTCCTCTCTCCTCGTCCTCTCTCCTCCTTCTCTTCCTCTCTCCTCCTCCTCCTCCTGGTCCTTGGGGGTGGGCATCTCCTCCATCGCTCCCCTGGGAGCAGTTTTCCAGCCTTCCTCCTCCTCCTCCTCCTCCTCGGCCTGGAAACACTTACCGCCGCTGTAATTGAGCCTCTGAGGAGCACTAAGGGAGATCTCAGCGCTCCGTCTTCCAGGAGCCTTTAATTCCTCTGACGTGCTGCAGATATTTACCTCCGTCTCTCAGATTCTGTCACAGCTCAATTTATGGCTGCAGAGAAAATACAGAGCAGGAGACACTAATACAAATATTGGTTGGATTCATTAACCTTCATCTGCACCAAACACTTTCATAACTTTAAGTTGTATTTTTGCATCATGAGTCTTTATGTTGTTGTTTACTTTCTTTTTTGTTGACAGTAGTTATTGTTTGCAAAATGTAACAGGTGTGTTGTACTAATTCTGTCTAAATTTTGTTGGTGATTGTTCATCTTGAGGGATTTAACCTCTAATTGATATTTGAAGATAATCAGTGTAATGTAGTTCATTCAAAGGTAGAATGGTTTTTATGCAGTAGAGTATAAAGTAGCAGAAAGTACCTTTAAAAAGTGGATTTAACAGTTTGATGTGAGAACCTGCAGAACAAACTACGTTCTGACATGAATTCAAAATGAACCCAAACTTTGTTTCTCTTTCATATTTTCTGGACATGTTTTTTTCTGCTACTAATTAATTTATTATTTGTTCTAACAGCTGAACTTCAGCTAAATGCAACTCACTTAAAATGTGTTTCCATGACACTCAGCATCACCGTGCTCACACTTCAGAGGCTGGTCTCATGTTTTGTGTGTAAAATACTCTTATTTAAAGTAACTATTGTCTAAAAAAAGTAATCTGAAATGGAAAATAGCTCCAGTTTGAAGCTGCATCTTTAAATAAGACCTTGAACCAGCCTGCATTGCACATATCAGTGAGTACTCGTGAGTATGTCCGGGGTTATTAAGCTTTGATCGTGCACAAATTAATTTTGCCATCCAGCTGGGAAGTGCTGATACTTCCCCCTCTCCATATCCATCAATAGTCCGCGCCGCGGCGTCGTAATTCCCGCTGCAATTCACAACACTCGGCGTGATCAAAACCTCCGCAGCCAACAACCAATCAATCAGGGAGGTTGCCGTGGCAGCAGAAGGGGGGTGGGAGGGGGGCAGGTGATCATGATAGATCAGGATTTATGTTGTTGCTGCAGTGCAGTGTCACTTCAGAGCTCATTATGTCAGAGCTTTTATGGAATGATGGGATAGTCAGAGTGTGTGTGTGTGTGTGTGTGTGTGTGTGTGTGTGTGTGTGTGTACTACTCACTATACTTTCTGTGTGTTTTGTGTCCACAGCACAGTCCTTTCTTCGCCGAGCAGCTGACGGCGTTTCAGGTGTGGCTGACGATGGGCGTGGAGAACAGGAACCCACCTGAGCAGCTGCCCATTGTCCTGCAGGTACACACGCACACACACACACACACACACACACACACAGTTTTTTATCCAACATATTCTCGTTTCCACTCAGTGTTTACTTGTTTGTATCCAGTAATTTATCCATCAGACAAACAGGCCGTCTTACTGGGTTAACTGGACCCAGCCAGTTAGTCCAGTTAGTGTTGAGTGTGTGAGCGCTGCCTCCATCTAAGACTCTGTAACACTGATAAACCTTCC
>OOFC01050702.1:10585-28245 GCA_900323345.1 Pseudochromis fuscus | reverse complement strand
AGCTTTAATTTTTCATGTCATTCTGATGCCATTAGTTAAAGTAGAAAAAAAAAAAGATAATTAAGTAGATATTAGTCTTCAAAAAGAAGAATATTTAGGGGCGTGGTTAGTTTGACCAACAATCCTGGTCTCCAATCAGAGCCTCTAAAAAAATCATCTGAAAATCATTTATCATTAAGGAGATATTAGGCTGAGAGAAGGGGAGGAGTTAGGGGCGGGGTTAGTTTGATTGACAGTTCTAGTCTCCAATCATTTACAGGTGGTTTGGATGCTCATTCACAACTGAACTCCAGTCTCACACACATTGGGCAGTGATCTCAGGTTCAAAGGTCAGACCTGCCTCCTCACTCCTCCCTTTAACATTCTCTGTGTTTAACATTTAAATAATCTCATCTCATCTCATCTTCTATACTTGCTTCTCCACACTTGGGTCACAGGGGTCTGCTGGAGCCTATCCCAGCTGTCATCGGGCAGGAGGCGGGGTCCACCCTGGACAGGTTGCCAGCCTATCACAGGGCTAACATAGAGACAACCATTCACGCTGCCACTCACACCTACGGTCAATATAGTTTGATCAATTCACCTAACCAGCATGTCTTTGGACCGTGGGAGGAAGCCGGAGTACCCAGAGAAAACCCACCATGCACAGGGAGAACATACAAACTCCACTCAGAAAGGCCCGAGCCGCCCCCATTTAAATAATATTTAGTAATACTATATCCGAATTATGCTAAATTCATATTGATCCACAAGTATGAGGATTGGTGCACTCACATCTTTTATGTTTATAACAGTTATTGGTTTGCGGCTGGGATGAAGATCAGCACCTGAAAGTCTGAGGCTATAGTTCTCAGCTGTAAAAGGGTGGATTGCTCGCTCCAGGTCAGGGAGGAGGTCCTACCTCAGGGGGAGGAGTTTAAGTATCTCAGGATCCTGTTCACGAGTGAGGGCAGGACGAAGGAGGAGATTGACAGGTGGATTAAGGCGGTGTCAGCAGTGATGTGGTGGTGAAGAGGAAGCTGAGCCAGAAGGTGAAGCTCTTGATTTATCGGTTGATTTATGTTCCAACCCTCACCTATGGTCATGAACTTTGGATAATGATCGAAAGGACAAGATACAAGCGGCTGAAATGAATTTCCTGTGAGGGTGGCTGGGCTCAGGTGAGGAGCTCTGACATCCAGGAGGGGCTCTGAGGAGCAGCAACTCTACTCCATAACGACAGGAGCCAGATGAGGTGGTTTGGGCGCCTCCCTTGGGAGGTGTTTTGGGTCCAACCGGGTGGAGACCTCAGGGCTGACCCAGGACATGCAGGAGGGGTTATGTCTCTGGGCTGGTCTGGGAACACCTCAGGATCCTCCAGGAAGAGCTGATCCTGAGGAGAGAGCTGCCTGGACCAACTGGATACACTGAAGACGACGAGTATGAGTACAACTACTGATTCATATCCATTCATCTTTCCACTCCTGGTTTATTACCACAAGTTCTTCCTGAAACTTCAAAAGTTTCACACTCAGAAATACTTGTGCACCAAAGCCTCGTAGGTCTGTTTCCTGGCAGATGATACATGTGAGATTGTAGTTCAAACAGTCTCCATCTAAAATGTGAATATTTGGAGAATCAGCTCAGTGTGTGGTAATGTGGCCTAACACTGACTTATATTTAAAACCCCAATTCAAACACCCCCCACGGTCACAGTAATAAATAGATGAAACGATGAAATCTGAGTCTCACAGAGGCCTCGGCTGATCACAACTGAATATGTATAAATATTAATTGGAGTCAAGATATGACTAGTTTAGATATGAGTCATCGAACCCAGGGGAGCGGGTTATTTCAGGCTCGACAACTGTTTTAAAGTTAGCATCATTTCCACGGCGCTCAGCAGAAAGTGCTCGGCCCTGGAGGGACGAGTCGAACACACACACATGCGTCAGATGTCTTTGTTTTTATAAAGTATGAAAAGTACAGCAGCACCCACCAGGAGATCAAGGTCCCCAGGGAGATGTGGGAATCCCAAAGACAAGCGAGGGAGGTGGTGGTGGGGTGTGATGCTGCAACTCAGACAGAGGGAGATTGACACAGACAGAAACAGACGACTGCCTCTAAGAAGTGATTGTCTCTGCCACAGTGTACACAGAGACAGACAAGATGGGTTTTTTTAGGAGTCTGAAAAACACAAAAAAGTTTGAAGCCTCCTCTCTGCAGCTGGAGTCGGTACAAGAGGAATATACAGTATAAGTTAGTGTAACTCTGAGAAAGGTCTCCCCGTGGTCACATCCTCCTCAAAAACAAATGCAGTGAATACTTCAGCTCATTTGTGACGATCCTCCTCTGTATGTGAGGTCTGTCTTTCAGGTGTCACAAATATTATGTAATCTATCTATAATGGGAAACTTTCTTCTTCTTCTCTTTTGGTGCCAGATACTCACAGAGAGACAAATTACACGCTCTTGACCCCAGAAGCAGGGCGGCGCAGAGCAGAGGATTTCATTATGGAGCGAGTGTGTTTCCCAAACACGAGGCCCACAGATAGAGGCAGTGCTAATAAAGCTGCAGACATATTATTCACAAAGTTCTTCAGAGTTAAATAAAGCAAGGAAAGGAGAAAAATGAGGTGTAGGATTTACTGGATAAAATCCTAGAAACAATTTTTAGAACAGTTTTTTAAACTTGACCTGAAATAAAAAAGTCTTTAATCCATTTAGATTGAATCTCTGGTTGTGTTGTTCACCAAAAAAAATTACAATTTTCTTTGCTTTTATATCAAAGTTCAGTCATGTTTACTTCATTGTCTTGCACAGAGCTATTTCAACCAATAGTATTCTTCCATCCAGCTGTCAATCAACCAGAGTAGCAGCAGCTGTAGCAGTAATCAGTAGTTACTTCTGTAACAAACTGTAAAGTGTTGGTTTGGATTCTGATGTTAGTTAAAGGAGACATATTACACTGGTTTAAATAAGTCTTATACCACCTCTAGATCATGTCTGTGAAGTTTCTTGGTGAAACTTTGATCCTGTATTTCAGTCTGCCTCAAAAACACTCTGTATCAGCTGTAGTCAGAACAGCCTGTTTTCAGTGCCTGTACCTTTAAGACGCTCCCCTCCTCTGCACTGATGTAATGACGCCGTCGCTGGAACCAGGAAACCAACGCAACGTGGGTTTTTACAACCTTATACTGAGTTTTGGCTGCACTCATGTCGCAACCGAACTTCTCTTGTAACAGAGAAATCCAAGAAGGTGGATCCTACACTTCAGACGCTGTGGGAGACCATGTGGGATACTCTGCAGGGATTGGTTAATGCAGCATCTGTCAGATCATGTCAGCTCTCCTGTTACATCACAATATATCAGAATCCAGATCTGCTCATTTTACCACAGGTATTTCTCTTCAAGCATCTCAGCAACAATGAGATGGTTTTAAAATCTTACAGTCAGTGACTTGGAGGCAGCCACATACCAAACAGTTCATATAAAGACTTTAAAAAGTGGATTTTCCATAATATGTCTCCTTTAAAGTTAGAAACAACTTATTCCATGTAGCTCAATATATACATTTGTAAGTGGTGAAAATTAAATTAAATGGATACTTTTTCCTTCTCAGCAGATTAAACTATAAGAAGATAACCAGTGTTGCATCACAAAAGCAACGCAGTTACATTAACACATTACAATTTTGCAGTAACACAGTAATATCACGCATTAATAATAAAATTATGTAATATTATACCACTTATAATCTAAGTAATGTACTTTACAACACATTTTATCCTGATTAGGTAATGTTTTTTTGAGTATTATTACAGTAACTGAATGATTGACCACATCACTGAAGTGATTTCCCCAAACTGAATAAATATGCACATAGCAACACAAAACTGCGTTGCTAGCTCAATCATGTTGTAACGAGAGTATTGGCTGTAAAAAAATATTTTTTCATGGATTGATAGTTACACTTCTGCCGACATCTCCGTCATTTTTAAGCTAACATGCGTGACAACAACTGATCTTTATCTACAACAAACTTATATTAACGGTTTTATCTAAATATAGACAACAGCTGGGGGTGTGTCACTCCAGTTTAACATGTTTGTCACCATGGAAACCACACAGACTCAGGCAACACAATAGTCAGAATAATATTTTTCATGTGAGCACAGGCTACCTGTACCGTGTTCCTCATTTGAAATCATTATAAACGTCATCTTGGTGAAAGTAACTCAAAAGTAATGCAGAAGTAGTGTAATGCATTACATTTCAGAGACAGTAATATTATAATATATATGTGTCATCCAGCACTGATGAGAACTTCCCAGTGTTCAGAGGAAGTGAAATAATCAGTTCAATATTCATTCTGAGACAAATCAAACTCTTCCACAGAAGTTGGATGAAGTACATTTTCAAAATCAGCTTGTACTTTAAAAGTCCTCTGCAGTGTCCTCCTGCCTGAAGGTGATAATAGATGACTTCTCTCTGACCGACTCTGATGGCTTCTATATTGATTGACGAGGTTTTTTTCTCCTACATTTTTTTTTTTCAAGGGCCCTCTCCCGGTTGAATGATGGCTGCTGCTGCGTCTCTCATCGACCTGACAGTGTTTCAAGGTTTTTCCACAAATCCCCAAATGCGCGCTCCAACAGTCCCCACGCCATCCATCCTGATGGCCGGAGCCGAGCACGTTGATATATAGGTGCAATATTGTCCTCAGCTGGAGACGGGGATGGATGTGAGCGGATCAATGTGGATCACAAGTGCTGTGGATAACAATGTGCACTGAGGACAACAAAAGTATGACATAAGAAGAAAACAAAAAAACCTGCTGTGCTGCTTTAATGCTGGCTGTACTGTACTTTGCAGAGATGACTTCCCCACAGTGCATACTCCCTCTCTGTGTAAACACTGTTGTCAACACAGTGACTCCAGAATAATACATGATACCAACTTCACACTTACACCACAGGTGCCCCCGACAGAGCAGATGATTTGATTAGATTTCTGAGGCCCTCGCTGCATTCATTACCATATTAATAAGCAAAAACTCATTAGCTCGTGCAGCTTCTTGCTGCTTAAAGACACACAGTCGTACTAATCCTGATAATGCCTTGTGTAAAGTCGGGGAGGCTGCTCTGGAATGTTTGTATAGAAATATTTCATAAAGTAAATGTGTTTGATTGGTTTTTATTAATGAACTTATTAACCAGAGTAGTCAGGTTAAACATCAGGAGGCTGAACTTTTAATAAGCCATGTAGCATTTAGAGATTTACAAACTATTTTCTATTCAAGTTGTGAGCTACACTTTTACAGACTAAACTCTACATCCCACTTCTAATTATTTACCTTAAAGCTCCTTATCACTGAACAGATTATGGCTACCTGTAGGTGAGGACATCTTTGAGAGTTTAGATAGATTTCTAGCACCTGGCAGACTGTAGATTCTCATAGACACTTGGATGTGGAGGGTAGATGTCACTAAGTCCTACACACTGATGCTTTAAATCATAATCACAGCAAGAAAAGTTGAATCTTTGTCAAAGTTGAAAAATATCCACAGTGATACTACAAAATAAGTAGGTACACTGTGTCCAACTGCAGTAAAACAACAGTCCCATCATGTTTTACTCCTGTATCATCGACATGAATACTGTTAGCATTAATGTTGCTGTATTAGTCGTCCGTGCTATAAAGTCAGTGTGAAGACCTTGCCATGGTTTGTGTGTTTCCACTTTATACTGGTCGACTCTTTCCACCTCAAACATCACTTCCTGAAGATCTAACTTCTGTATCGTGATGTATTTCTGACAAAAACAGGATTTGATTGGACCATGGAAACCAAACACTACAGCTAGCTGATGTTACTAGATAACCTCATCTCATCTCATCTTCTATACCTTCTTCTCCACACTTGGGTCGCAGGGGTCTGCTGGAGTCTATCCCAGCTGTCATCGGGCAGGAGGCGGGGTACATCCTGGACAGGTTGCCAGCCTATCGCAGGGCTAACACAGAGACAAACAACCATTCACACATTCACAATGTCTTTGGACTGTGGGATGAAGAAAACTCACCGTGCACAGGGAGAACATGCAAACTCCACACAGAAAGGCCCGAGCCGAGATTTGAACCCCGAACCTTCTTGCTGTGCGGCACAAGTGCTAACCACTGCACCACCGTGCTGCCCACCGATCAGTGATGTTTACTTTCTAATTGTCCAAGAGTAGGTAAAACTATCCAATATTTAAAATGATCAGATTAAATTCTGAGAATGCATTTTTCAGCGATTGTATTTTTCCTTGCATCGCCTCTAAAACCCTTTAAATACGGGGATTTTATGATGTTACAGGACAAAATCTTCTGCTGACTGATTGTAAGGGTAATTACTTTCTGTGCAAATCTACGTAAGAGGGAATCATGTTATATTGTTGTGTTAATAAACAGATGTGTGTGTTTGCTTCCTCACAAGGTGTAGCTGAGGCAGTTATTGTACAGTTAGATATTTCCTGGATGCTTCAAGGAGCAGAGTGTGGGAATCTAAACAGAGGCAGATGAAATCCACACAGCTCTGGGATCTAAATCCTTTTGGTGGTTTGGGGAGGATTTTTTTTTTTTTTTAGGATATTCATTTCGGTCTAGATAAATGCTGTGAGGTGAACAGATATGGTAACACGGCTGAGAAATAATGATTGTAATTGTGGTGTTTTTGCTATTTCTGACGTTTGTCGTCATCCTTGGTGTAATGTGTAGCTGCCCTCAGACTCATGAAGCTTTTATGACTCCAAACAGAATCCAACAGCAAGAGGTTTATTTTGTCATGTCTCAAGACAACTTGTTAGTCAGACTCATGAATTATTCATTTCTAAGGAACAATTGCTTTGGGGTGACCGTGTAAATGGCAGAACTGTGTGCAGTGTGTAGGCAGGACTCGCCTCAAACCGAGGGACATCTCAGCTGTCCAGTTTTATCAGGAGCTCTTTGTATTTCACACCCTCGCCCTAAAACTGATGTGCCCAGCTCCTGACAGCTGTGTTTCTGCTCCATGTATATTTGTGTAGGTGAGACTTTTATATTTTTAATTGCAAACTGATCGGCCTCCCACAGAGCACTTTTTTTTTCTCACAACTGTCATGTTTCAAGTGCCATGAATGCATTCGTGTTCATTATGACTTATGTCCGTAATTAATCCCTCAGGTCTGCACTCACTCTCACCCAGAAAATTATAGGATGCACTGACCCTAAGGTCTCATTACCTTCGACTGCACCTGCACAAGGAAGCAGCAATTTCAGAATCAATTTGTGCAGTGACTCATGCATGGAGCAGCAGAGCGCCGGGTACAGCTAATGCCAAACAATGTCTGCCATGCACGTGGTAATCTTCATGGTAACAGGGTCATTTTTCATGTCTGGTGTTTACTACTCACAAACTGTTTCTCAATAAGCTTCTTATCTGGAAACTATTTTTTGTAAGGCATCTAATTATGTGAGGTGACCCAACACCCTGCAGCTACCAAACCACTAAATGCTCAGAAGTATGCAGGAAGTATGAAGGCAGTTAACAGTCCAATGCATCATTTATGTTTTAATGATGTGTTAAATTATTGTTTTCCTTCAGGTTGAACTGTAATTCATGCAAATGTTCAGCAGGGGTCACTGTTGGTATCTGTTCTCACAGGAAGGAGTGAGATTATTTTCTCACACTGAACAGTTTTCAGTCTAATTCTAGCTCCTCAAACCTCAGTTGTAAACACAGAGATTTACTATTATAACTTCAGGAACTGTCGGTGTGTTATTTCAGGATAATTACATGAGGTTTCAGGATTTATCTACCTGTGCAATTGCAGTTATTGTCAGAATTGTAGAGATGAAGACATGAGCCCAGGCACACACTCCTGGCAAGGATCCCATTAAAGGATCATTCTGCTGAGTTTGCAAAAAAGTTTAAGAGAAAATAACCACCATCAGTATTATTGGTTGGGGAGCATAGACTAGAATGGACAAAGCTAATGTGATGTTCCCTGTTGGTTTGTGGACTTTGGTTGTTTGGTGCCAGAAGTGACCATATTTGGATATGAAGGGAGGTGTGAGGAGGCGGGTTTAACCCCGGACACTGCCCAAAGTCTATGAGACTTGAGTTCAAGTCTTGTCTCAGAAGATTTAACTTTATCTAATGATGTAAAAGTGATACCTGGTGAAGTGACAGGACCTAGAGACTTGAAACCAAGTCCTACCCCCCCATTTTCAGGGGCGCGCTTTGCGTTGGTACCACCCCTAAGTTCGAGGGAGGTTCAAAAGTTACACATGGCCCAATGTCTAAAACAGGGGGTATCTCGGGGATGGAAGGTTGCAGAGACACGGGAGAGAGACCGGCACCCTCAGCGTCGTCGAATCAGGCCCGATGGATCCTGTTTCCCTGTTGGTCCAAGTTGGACCACCTTTCCTTCCCAAGCTATGGGAAAGGAAAGGTGGTCCCTTGTGCACAAGGCCAACGGAGAGAAAATGTTCCCAAGTGTACTACTGCTGGCGACTTCACCACACATAGTAACAGCCAATAGCAGTACTCCTTTAAGTAACCATGATGACCACGACTTCCACCATCAACAGTCCATGAGATCGCACGTTACTGCTTTTTAGCTTTTGTGGAAGTCGCAGAAACAGAGAAAAACTCTTCTCGTCCCTGATTTTATCCTGGTAGAGAGTTCAAGGTGTGTCATAAAGCTTTGAACGACCACAGGCTGCGACGAGAAGCTCCTCCTCCATTGCTTCTCTTCTGATCGGCACAAATCCTTGAAGCTTTTCAAGTAATTGGCACTTTAAACCTTCCCCCAATTTACCACTGATCTCATTACTTTGCTGTTTGAAGTCAGTCAGGTTTGATTGCTTGGTGTCCCATCAGATTGGGGCAGAGTATTGTTGTTTCACTATATTCAACTCAAGGCACCTTTAAAACCACCGAGTCCCCCGAGTATTGGCTCTATCACTTGCAAACACGCTGTAATCCAAAGGCTTAGCCTAGTATGCTAAGACCAAACAACAGCTATTTCATAATGTGAGTTGTGTGAGGTCAAAATGTTCTTGGGTGTTAGTGAGCTATTTCCAGCTTATGCAGATTTAGCAGCTTAACGAGAGTTCCCATGCTGCAGCAAAGTTGTCAAAAGAAGCTGTGTCGTTATTTTCCAATAAAATCATAGTAAACACCTTATTATATTATCCAATTAAGTCTAGGATTGTTTATGTTGAGAGGTATTTATACACACATTACCTTGAGATCATACATCTTAAATTGCCATGTTTCCATTATTAAATAAGTAACTGTAAATAATCCTATAATGTCCTATAATGTGTGTTGCAACACTGGAATTTCCCCATTGTGGGACAAATAAAGGATCTCTTATCTTATCTTAAATGTAATCGAAACCTCACAAATACAAACAAGGGATGTGTGACTACAGTAGAAAAAACTTTTTAGAAATTATTCTCCATCATTAAATCAGCTGCATCCATTAACATGCTCGAACAAAGAAGCTCTTCATGCTTTGCAATGCTTCATGACGCTGACTCCATGTTTGCATAAACACTCCATTTAACCCATCACGTTTATTCGAGGATCAGTTGTACTTTAGCTCTTTGTGTGGATCAGGAAGCTGCAGACAACAATACGCTTCATGCGTGGATATCAACTCCTGATCTTTTCGTTTAAAGGTCAAACGGCTCTCTGGCTTCACTTGTTCTGGTTTCTGGAGCACAGATTTACAGCAGTGCTCGAGGGAATGGATGAACTTGTAGCAGTGAATTGAGACTGTGTGAACGGGGTTCACTTCACACAGGCTGCATTGTCAGTTGTCGAGTTTGCACAGCACAATTGAGTTATTCATGGGCCACAGCTTAAAGATCAGGCCCTCTAAAATGAAGATGGTACGCAGAGTGTAGTCCTTTGATGGAGTCCTCAGAAGGGCGTGAGTGTTATTAAGTGGTCTCAAATCCTTGGTTAGTGTTTAACTCAGTTAAAATCCAGAAAAACTCTTGCACATTTTCCTCCTGTTCATCAGATAGATCGAAGAGAGAAAGAAAAACAGACAGGAGCTGTTTTCTCCCCCTTCCCGGCCTCTTCTCATTGCTGTGAGTGCAGCATTCCTCCTGGGCCTCCTGTATTCATCAGCAGGCACACAGACTCAACACTTTACTACCTGACAGCAGTACAGTTGTGCAGGTGTTACACAAACAGCAGCCAGATATATTCGCTTTTACATTTTTTACAAAAAGACCCCAAACAGATGCACCATTGATCATAGGCAGGATAAAATGTGAATATACAGTGTGCTGCTGGGCTGCGATGAAACATGTTTGATTGTATCAGGCGTAAAATATGTCGGTCACGTCCCAGCAGGATTTACCAGAACCAGTTTCACCACTGCTGACACTTTGACGTGTTGTGGTGTTGTTGGATTGACTTGTAACAGTAGTGTAACGATAAATAAATCTTTAGAAAAACCACTGAAATATAACGTATGATCAAAAACTAGCGCTGCACTAGTTAGTAAATAAGTTAAGTCAACAAGTTTAGATTTTTGAGTTCATTCTACTAATATTTATAAAAGCTGATACAACCTAATTGCTTTAGTTAAGAATAAAAAGCAAAATTATTGTACACTTAAAAAGAGTTATTATGACCTTTTGATACAATAAATCATAAAGTCATGTAGAGAATATGCTACATATGAAGTTTTAATATTCTACAGGTGTGTGCAGAGTGTTTGTAATTATTGTCTCTGCACAGCACAGGTGTGATGGCTTTTTTTCTTCTTCTAAAGAATTTCCATTTGTTTTCCTGTGTCAAAGTCTGAGTGCACACACATCTGCTCTCTGCGGATGTGGTGAATCAAACGCACCAAGTAGAGCACGATCAGCAGCAGTAGTGAACTGATCTGCGTGTGTGTCAGTCACTCTCTCCCTGCCCCCACAGCAGATGTGTGTGTGTGTGTGTGTGTGTGTGTGTGTGTGTGTGAGAAAGAGAGAGAGAGAGCCCAAGGCAAAGGTTTGGCATCGCAGACGCGTCATCTGGGCCGTTTACAGCAGTTTCATGTTGAACTACGTCACTGGAGACTGGATGTATAGCAAGTGTCCTTTCAAAATAAAAACATAAACCATAATTATAACAACCTATTTGTACTGCAATTAATTAGAGAACACATTACCAGGGTGAATCTGCGTTTCCTGGAAAATCTAGAATTTTTAGACAGTTTATTATTATTATTATTATTATTATTATTATTATTATTATTTTTCAGAACTGGAAAGCTTCTGGTATAACCTAGAAACCACTAAGTTGCCTTGCAAAATATTTAAATAAGCCAAACACTGTAACTAAACTGTATGCCATATTAAAATAGGACATTTTTGTTTGACATACTATAGGATGGCTTTGTTTTGTTAGTTTGAAATTATTTTGTCAAGATCTACATAATGGCCTTTTTCATGACATATTCCAGCTTTTTTTCCCATGACTGGGAACCTGTATCAAGTTTTCAGACAATGTGTTCTTCACGGTGTTATTAACATCCTTTTTTATTATTTCAAACACATTTTCAGAATATCCACAATGCATTTATTTGTTGAGAGTTGTTTTTCTCGAGTTTAAGAGATCAATTTGTTATCTTGAGAAAACGAAGGATAATTCATCTCATTGAGTTGATCTTGAGATAATGAAATAAACTATTCTATAAACAAAGTTTGTTTTCCTGAGATAACAGGAAAAACAATTCGAGATCTGGAGAAAACCACTGAAATTAACTGATTATTAAAATCGATAAAATAAGAATGTATTTCACCATGTTCTTCTAGGGCTTCCATATGTTTGTATTATATTGTGCTATTTTTGCCTTTCTTCAAATGCAAACACTTCGAACACTAGGCCCAGGCCATCTTTGTCTTTTATTGTGAAAGTCAAAACCGGAAGCTCGTAGTGTTCACGCGGCTTTGTCTTGACAGCGGCTCGAGCGCAGGAGGAGCTGGTTGGTTAAAGTCCGTCTCTTCAAACCACTCCCTTGAGCTGTCGACAGAAACACCCTTCATTTACTTTAGGAAAGTAGTCCGCGGTGTGTTTGTGAAGTCTTCGATAGAAACTTTACAGAAAAAAAGTCCTTAAACTTTTCGATAATTGTTTGTGGTAAAAGTTTTGACGCTCGGAAACCTCCTGAAACTTTTTATTTTCTTGGACTCGGAACCTGCGCGGCTCAGACAGCATGGTGTTAAAATCCGAAGACGGAGTGGGTGAGTGAAATAGTCAAGGAAACACTTTTTACTTCGCCTAAATGTCATTTAAATGGCCCCACAGGTGTGTGTTTAATTCAAACCAATTATGTACATAAGAATATAAGTCAGTGTGAAGTTGTGGGAGGTGGGTAGGTGACTATAAAGGTGAATAAATCTCAGGAAGCAGACCTAAGGACTGATAATGCGTCGTCTCTCTCTGGCCTTGTGTTTACTTTGCTGTTGGTGTCATCACTTATTCATGCATTGAGCCAACGTTGTGCAAATTTTATCACCTTGCGTTGGTTTCCATAAATTTTCCATGTCTTCTCTCGATGCACAATCTACGCAAATGAAGAATAAATAAATAAAATGTAACTTATATTGTCAGTGGGGTCATGGATATTACCTTAGCTGCGTTCTACTTATTTACTATCAACACATTTCAACTTGTGACTATAAACACACTGTAATTATACACTTAGATGATATTTATTGCACATGTACAACACCTCAGTAACACACTGGCTCTTTATGCAGCCCTGTGTAACAGCTTTCTGTCTCAAAGTGAACATCCTCAGTGTCATTTTACACTGAGCAACAGGTGTGAGCGCAGACAGTGGTGTCAGCTTGGAAGCAACAAACCACAGCTTCAGGTTTCACCTCTTTTACTTCTTTCCTCCTGAATGAGGAAGCTTATTCCAGCTGTAATATTGCACATGTATTAAATTGTGGTTGTAATTCTTTTACATAAGACGATTATTGAGTGTGTTGTTGTGCAGTAATAATGACTGGGTGCCTTTGGTGTGAAACAGAAAGCCTCTCATCTCCTCGGCTTGGTTGGCCTGGCAGCATTAATTAACACCCCTGACTTGCGTCACTATTAATCGTGTTAGAGAACAGTGAACGTGTGACTGACTGATCCTGTTATACGCTGCTGCTCTTTTGTTCTGCTGAAGGAGAGGGAGGACTTACACGCTCTCTTTTTTCCACAGTGGCCGGCTGTGGCTGAGCCCTGGCTGGCACACAGTTTGTTTTTCTTACAGGCAGATAGATGAGAGGAGGAAGAGTCGATTCTTTTTTGACTCCATTTGTCTCTGCCACTTAGAGGTGGGTGGTCTGGGAAGTTAAAGTAGTTGTCTCTAATGGTTCCCTAATGAGCAGTGATGAAAGCTCTAATGGGCCCTCTGGTACAAACGTGCCCTGCCTGGCACTAATGCCCCTGTGGTTTGATAATCGTCATCATCTCCCCATAATCATATTTTAGTCTTCTTTCTGCATCCTCTCCACTCAGGGCATTGTTCACTCTCTGGTATAATGGGAAATGTATTTACTGTAGGGTGGTGGTGATTTTAGGGGAGTATCACTTGTGAAAAAAGCAGGAAAAATAACACAAGTATGGTGTGTTTAACCGTTGGAGTGTTGTGATGGCGAAATGAGACTCTCTTTTTAAGGACATGAAAAATGTACAAACTTTCGTCTTCAGAAAGTCAGTTTTAAGACGGTCTGAAAATAGCTTGACCTGGAAGATGAAGGCAGGTGGGAACAAAAACAAGCTTCAGGCAAAACAACTGATAGTTTCATCTCCTGTGGTGTATCAGAATCGACAGGAAGTGGCAACAACATCGTGATAAAAGCATGTAAAAAAAAAACCTTTTATACCACAACATCACAACAGTGATTCTGTTTTTTTAGCCTCTTCCAATGCAAGACAAAGTGTACGACCACTGTGAGCAGAAGTATTTGTTTAGCTGTGCAGTCTGTTGTGTCTGTCATCGGGACAGAAAAATGATTTAGTCTGACACAGTGACTGCAGTATAATGGAGTAAATGTATAAATGTTTCGACAATATGAAAAAGAGTAAGGTGAACATTTGGGAATTTTATAATTGTTTTTGTCAACTAAAATCTTAAAATATATTTATGTCACAACAGTGTTTTCTCAAATTATGGAGCCACATTTGTTATGTCAGACAAAATAAGTAAGTAACTAATACTTCATGAAGTGACAAAAAGTTAGTGCAATCTTTATGTATCACTCTTTTCTACAATTCTTTCACTAAAATATTAATTGATTAATTAAAACAATATCAAAACCTAATTGTGAGTTTGACTCTTGTGGTGCTACCATCATTGTGAACACTGTTAGGGTTGATTTGCATGTGAGCTGTGTTTGCTCTCATAAGTTTGTCATCACGCAGGCCTGTCAGAAGTCATGGAGCCTGTGTTACTAAAATATATCTGCTCCTAAGTGTTTAAGTGTAGGAAAGTGAAGGGATGCTGCAGATAAGAGCGTATCAGAAGTTTTCCAGCTGCTCTCGTTTCCCTTTCTAAAGTCCCACGGATGAGCTTGTGGAGAAAATTGTACCAGGATCTTTGTTTTTTTTTAACTTCAGTCTTTTTCTTTCTGCTGAGCACAGTCCAGCCTGCACATCATTATTCCTCTTCTTCTGCAGCAGGTATGGACACGTCTGAAAATGCTTGGTTTCATACGTGTAAAACATCTCTGCGATCGCTCCCGTTGATAGGACACAGAGATTCAAAATGGCGGCTGGCAGAAACACCACAGTGAAAGCTTTTTAATGGCGCGTGCTGATTGGCCCATCAACCAGCTGTGGTGCAGATCAGGACTCGTGTAATGTTTGCTCAGTTTTCCCAGCATTATGTGCTTTTGATTGCGATAGGTGACAGTTATTTTTTGCATCTGAGTATGTTGTTGTTGACACTGCAGAAACTTTGTGAATGAGGTGTACAGCTGCTTTGTTGGAGCCCTGGTTGTTGCACACTGTTCAGATCACAGTCCAACATGCCACAGTGTTGTGATAGAGCAGAAAGGATAAATTTAGGCTATTTTGTTGCCTTTTCCCACAGGATGGGTGGGTTTAGCCACAACTTTCGCTCCTCCACCGACGTGCGAGCTCAGAGCAGCTCACAAACAGGATGCCGAGACTTTGACAATATGCTCGACAGGAAGTGACATCCCACGGTTTGTGTGTGGGCTGAAAATTCTTGAAAACAAAATTAAAGATGCAGAAAGCTGCAGAGCTGCATGATGCTGGTGTGGAGAGGTAAAGATGAATATTTTGCACCTCTTTCAGCCTTCCCATCACGTGTTTTTTTTTTTTTTTTTAGACGTGTGTGTGTTTTACTGGAAAGAGAGGATGTTGATAGTAGGACAGCCCCCGATAAGAATCAAGGCGAACGGCATCAGAGGACAAAGGCATGAATTGTGGGAAGAAATAGCACTTCCGCTTTTGAGGGAAAACACGGAGAAGCCTCCACAGTGGCCTATCAAAACACTTAAGTCCAATAAAACAAAACGGGGATTATTAAAAAAAGCTCATAGCGACGGATCATGTATGTGTGTGTCTGTGCAGCTGCGGGATGTTTGTGCTGTTGAGCCGTGTGTATGTTTGCTTTACATTGAAGCCGTGTGTGTACAGTGGCAGGTCTCGCCATACATTCTCCAGCCTGAGTTCCCACCCACTCACATCCTGCGGTCCCAACATTCCTGCACAGCAGCCTGACTGTGAACTGTGCCGTCGGGAGGGGGCGGGTGACGGGGTCATTCCTGTTTGCTTTCCTTTGGGACTCCACAGCCCAACAGCTCGAGGAAAAGATGTAAAACAAATGGTCTTTATTTCACAGGTTTCGTTCAGTACTCGTTCACTACTTCAGAGCTTCAGAAATTATTCAGATGAAACAACCTGAGGAGTAAAAAATCCTCATTGGTTGTGCTTCTTCACAATAATGTCCGAACATAATGGGAAAGACCAAAAACTGCTGACCAACTGGTCATCTGATTGAGGGCTCACAAGCCAAACACCTTCATTGTGAAACAGATTGGGGTTTTACACATATTTAATTCATTTTTAATTTCACTTTCAAATATGAGCTGGTACTTTACTTGGTGATTTCCGAGGAGATGAACAAACTGGTCCCTGAACGTGTTTCCCTGAGGTGTTTTTTTTTTTTTTTTAATTTAAGGCGTAATGATGAGACTGACAGTTATAGTGTGACTCATACCTTTCTCATACCACAATATTTTACATCTGTTTCACATTGTTGTCTGTTGAGACAACAGTGTGTTTTCCGGGAACAAGGCTCATCTGTCTCTTCGAAAGAATTTCCTCACAGATGTTTTATGATCCTGACATTAAGTCATTGAAATTCAGTTTTATAGATCTCCTTTAGATATTTGTATTCCCCTTTAAATACTCTATCTAACTTAGGCTATAATTTAACTATAGCTCCACTAACACATGGATCCCAGAGGAAGCTGTGTGGCTGCAGAGAGCAGTTGGCACAGCAGAGGGCTCCAGGCTGACTCATCCGACTCCACACAGACGAGAGGCGAGCGCTCATGTCTGCAGACGTACCTGAGGCCAGTGTACACTCACGCTGTGAAAACAGACGTGACGAGGAGGCGCTGTCTCTTGAAGCATCATTAGCATGAGGATAGTACACAAACCTTAACACAGAACACACAGCTACACAGACGCCTTTGTAAAGTGGAGTCTGGAGGTGTGTGACTGGCCGCATGACTGGTCAGGACAGTCAAGACCTGGCTGCTATTATTGACTCATAACATAACTCATACTGGAGATTTCTCATTGTTCCTATGGGAGATGACTGGATGTGTCCAAAGAACAATTATTCTTTATTTAGTGGTTTGTCTTCTTGTCTTTTTTTTATAAAATGTTGTAAGTCATCGTTGTGATGTTTAATGTTTCCGGCCTGTTTGTCTGGGCTGTGTGATACAGCATTTTACCCTTAAACACACTTCCTGCATGTACAATAACAAAACATGAATAAGCATACATTTTAAAGATAAAACTGTAATGTAGATTTTTACACATAAAGACTTAAAACTACAAATATGACAAAGTTTCACAAGTATTTCAGTAAATACATTTTTTTTTGCACAATTACAATGAAGCATCAGCTCTGTAATGAGTCATAGATTCATTAACTGACTGATCTCTTGGATAATTATGGAGGTTTTTACAAGAATAACACTGAAGGGATGTGTTTTTATCACTTTGATTGTTTTTGCACCTTTAAATATTCTTCATTAAATATTTAGAAGACAAAAAAAACAATCAACCAATAATTATGTATCATTGTAATCAATTAATTAAGGCTCTGTAATGGGATTACATATGTTGTGATATAAATCAATGTAAGATTTCTCCTATAAACATCTGCAGGGATAGAAAAATTAATGAATTTAGTGAGATGTATGTCTGTATATTGTTTATCCCTAGTGTGTGTGTGTGTGTGTGTGTGTGTGTGTGTGTGTGTGTGTGTGTGTGTGTGTGTGTGTGTGTGTGTGTGTGCTTGCTAGTCTTGGACCGGGCCTTCATTTCTCCAACGGAGCATCACATGTGAAGGAGGATACATGGACGCTTCCCTTCCTCTGACAC
>OOFC01050702.1:0-10565 GCA_900323345.1 Pseudochromis fuscus | reverse complement strand
TGTGTGTGTGTGTGTGTGTGTGTGTGTGTGTGTGTGTGTGTGTGTGTGTGTGTGTTTGTGTGTGTGTGTTTGTGTGTGTGTGTTTGTGTGTGTGTGTTTGTGTGTGTGTGTGTGGGGGAGAGGAGAGGCGAGGCAGAGAAATGAATGACCACTGGGTGGAGCCTCCACGTTAATGGTAGTGACAGCAAAGAGCGTGTGGAGAGGAGAGGGAGGGAGAGGAGGGAGTGAGGTAGTGAGTAAGGCTCCTTCTGAAATGGACTGTGTCAGTGCGCTGGGAGCCGGCTGGGAGCTGATAGCTGAGCCGCACAGCTGAGAAAACTTGGAGGTATCCCTCTCCTCTGCCACCTGACATGTGGACGTTTGGCTGGCCAGAAATAACCAATAGGATCTAAAAGAGGAAGAGGAGCTCTGTGGAAGGACCGAAAAGTGACACTTGGGAGGATTTCTCATCCAGGTTGGCGCTAAGATTTGACATGTGTGCTTATTTGAATAATTTGTTTACTCCCCATGAGCTTGTTTGTGTTTGTGGGACTTTGGTCATTGACAGTGCTGAGGATTAAATCAGTGAAGCTGGAGATAACACAAGTACAAGATGTGTGTGCTGTTTGTTGTGTTGTTGCACTGACCGACACTTAAGATGATTGAGTCCAGGGTGCTGTCAGTGTGAATGGTGCAGGCACATTTAGTTGTGGTATCAAAGTCTGTGAGGAACCATTTGTGGGATGACTTGTGTGGCTTCAGGAAGCTGTCAGACCTGCGGAGGTAAAACCCAGGGCACCATCGGTCCTCGTGTTTGGGGCCTGGTTGAGGAATGAGGCTCCTCGCAGACACAAAGGGAGAGCTGTGATCGTCCCACCGCTCTTCCCACTGTCCCTGTGTTGTGCTGCCATTCGCTGTCCCACGCCTCCCTGGCTAAACACAGGGCTCCTTCTCCTGTCATCTCAACCCCCCCACCCCTCCATTTCTTCTTACCTCCTCCTACCCACAGGCCAGGTCAGGTTGGATGCTCGCTGGATGGCTGGTGGTCCAGTTCTGGGTTTTGTGTGTGATGCTGTGAATCAGGGAGGTCAAAGGGTGAATGAGGTCTTTTCGGGGGGTGAGACATTAAAGACTGGCATTCCTGTACAGCCTTTGTTATAGGCTGTCTACTTCTGAAACTGATGGTGTGTGTGTGTGTGTGTATGTGTGTGTGGTTTCAAATATATATGAGAGAGAGTACCCCTGGGATTTGCTGCAGTAATGAGATTCAGTCTTGGATCAGAGCTCAGCAGATGAGATGGTCACGTTTTGAATCACTTGCTGTTGTTGGAGCAGCAGGAAAGATCAGAAAGCTCAGAGGTATTTATTAGATCTCTGTGTACTGCAGAGTGTGTGTGTGTTTTTTTCCTTACTAACATAATCGATTGTTTGTGTGTGTTGTGCGCTGAATACATTAAGCCTCATCATGACTGCTTCTCGTTACAGTTGGGGCTCTTATTGGTTTTGGCGAGAGCTCGATTGATTGAAGCCTGCGGAGACCTCGAGGGGGGAGAGTGGGTTTTAACAAGTTTAAAGTACCTGTGTAACTGACCAGCAGCTTTTAGACATAAAACTGGATTGAAAGAGAAAAAAAGAAGATGATCAGAGAGGAGTCAGTAATGAATCCCTAATGGAAAATGTTTCTTCAGCAAACATATGAACCGATGACGGACATCGTCCTGGGAGCAATCGCCACCACCAGTGTCGTTCATGCACCTCGATCCCTCTGTGCACTTCATCAAAATGTAATCAGTGCACAGGTATGAGACACGTGGTCGCTGCAATAGATGTGTGTGTATTTCCATATTCCCTCAGTCAGCAGATCGTAGGCAGCGTCGTGGCGTAAATAAATCCACTGATGTCTCCATCGACTGCTGTGAAGACTCACATCAGGATTTACAGCAGTAGATGCAGGGACATATTAAACTCATCCATGTCACACACAGCGTCACAAGGTGAGGGAGTCATTTAGTTAATACATGTGTTGTTTTTTTTCCTTTTCTTTTTTGGACCATGTGAGCTGAGAGGATCTCCCTAAATTGGGTCACATCTGCAGGGATGGGGGGGGTGGAGGGATCCTACCTCTGAAGTCTAATTTCCTTATTTTCCGAGGAGAGTTCTTCAGTGATCTGGGTGGAAATGAGACGTCTGCCTCTTTATGCCAGGATGGCAATCAGGATGATGTGTATTAGTGGGCTCTGCCGCTGTGGGAGAGGGAGCTATAATTGGTGTCTCCCTTGATGCCACCTCCCCGGTGCTCTCCGCTGACCCAACCCTCACTAAAAACTGCTTCACCCAAAAGTATGCTGGAGCTCTTTGGAGCAAACGGCAGCGGCATGGACGGTCACAATATTCTTGCTAAATGCGATTTAAGGCTCAAGTGAAACATTGATGTCAGATACAAAACTGTTTGTTTAGTTGATGCACCAGTCCGGGAGTAGGCAGCATCATTATTCTCAGTGGAGATGTTGCTGTGAGTAATACATTTGGGCTGAACAGCACTCAGGACTAATGAGAGTCAGGTCAGGGCACAGCAGGACTAAACTCAGATTATTCTATCCCAGGCTGAGAAAAAGGCTTCTTCCTATTATGTGTTACTGGTTAATACAGATTTTAAATACTTACTTCCTGTGTGTACATCTTTATTTTCTCTTTAATTGAATCTGAACAGAGCAGGTGAGTTAGGAGTGACAGCCGTGCAGTGACGTACTGTAACTGTCCTCTGCCTGGACATCACAGTCTGGACAGTTCCAGTCAGATCCTGTTAGTGTTGAAAGGCAAAACAAAAAGCAAGGTGCTGAGTCCGGACGCGGTGCCAGGCAGCCAGTGGGAGACGTACTGTGTCGACCCGCGGGCGTCACGATGTGGGTGTGCATATGTGAGCGCATGTGACTGCACCCTGGTCAGCGTGCATGGCTGCACTCGCCGCCTGCACGCCTCCATGTGTATGTAATTCCCCTGAATGACCTGTTTTCCAGGCAATGTGAGGAGGGAAGATGTGGGCGGCCTGTGTTTCTGTTTTTTTCAGCCTGTGGAAATCATATAGACTCGCCCCAGTCAAATTGCTGTAGGGGCCCTCTGCATATGGGAGGCCGCTGGAGTCAAATTTAGACAGAACAGCTTGGGAGTTGTGCACTTTTGCACACGATGCCAACATTAAAAGATGTTAATTAACAGGCAATCAAGAGACGGGTTTGCTTTCACTTTTGCAGAAAGTCCCCGTCACTGTTCTTACCTCATTTAACCTTCCTGTCCCCTGTCTCTTTCACTTCTTGTCTTTTTGTGATGACGGCAAACTTTCAGAGATTTGCTGAATGGGATCCAAGCAGAGTTCCCAGACAGAGGAGAAACAAGCAGCTCTCAGCATTTACTTAAGTAGATGGGCTCTCCCCTCATCTGCCGTGTTCTGGGAAATGACACCCACTCGGTGCCCACCTCTGGCAAAAACGTGGACTGTAGGGCCTTCCCCCTCCCGTATGTGGTTTTGATTATTTTGGGTGGAGTTGAGAAAGTAGTGATGGGTGTAACTCTCATCACGTTGGCATCATCAGATGACGTGGGGAGGCAGGGTGGACCTGGTTGCCATCTTGCATCTGCTGGTTTTGTACAAGCTCCTTGTTTGTGCTTTCAAATGAGGCAAGTAAACTATCAATTTCCCCAGTTTTTCCTCTATCTGCTTCTTGGAGTCAAATTATAGTCCTGTCTGCAGCTCATCTCTTCTCTGTTCACTTGGCGGCCATGTTTTTTTTAAGACAGGAATGCTGTGGTTGTTGTGTGTCGGGCCCCGCTGTCCTTCGCTGCGTGGCGTAGCTCCTTTCAGCCTCCGCCAGCTGCCCAACCTGACATCATGTTTCCAGAAAGAGGAATTCCAGCTTCAGGCTCATCCTCCCTGACGCTCTTGTTCTGGGTTCACTCAACCTGACGTTAACTCGTCCAGTCGATCTGGAGACGGGATCATTAAATACAAGGCGATCAATGCATTTTCAGACATATCACCATTTTTTAAAATTGTGCAATTTTGTGTTTCCCACATCCAAATGATAAAACCTTCAACTGGTGAAAGTATATATTTCAGTGTGTATCCTCAGTGCAAGAACAGTTCCAACCCTGGTTTCCATGGATACAGGGAGAACTTGGTATGGATGGTGCCGGTTCGCCAGGGATACTGTAGGCAGTGAGGTATGATGTGTGAAAGGTCAGCGTCGAGTGGACTGCTGTGCTCCCCCAGCTGTCAAATAAAACAGGAACACAACACGGCTTTGTTTTGGTGCTTTAAGGCTCCTGTTTTTGTTTTTTTAACCTCGATTGTCTATTATCCCTGTGTTAAATATTAGCAGACATTCCACTGGATGACGTGGGTATTTATCTATTTGCCTTCATGCTGCAGAATTTAAAAATTCACAGCCAAAATGATTTATTTATGAATTTATAGACCATTTTTCTGAAGTTACTGAGTAACTATTTCTCTAGTTGACAATCTGTATTTTTGTTTGTCTTCATCATGTCTGTTTGGCCGGTTCGTTGTGTTGTAGCTTTATTGATCGCTGCGTCAGATTTAGTTTGAGCTTTTGTAAACTTCACTCAGATGAACCTTTGCTGCTGCATCACTGTGTCCCCCACCACATTTTACCTTCACGGTCATGTTGGTATTATGTGACACCAACATGAGATGAATCAGTAATATAAGACCTTGTGTGTAAGATGTCTCTATCCTCAGCTTCTGTCACTGTTTAACCCGTTTAACTGTGCAGAGATGGTCAGAGTCGACCTCCTTTAACCTTTAAACTCTGCTGCTGACGTAATGAGGGCAGGACAGAGCTGGTGCTGAGTCAGCTGCTGGGTTTCAAGTCAATGCAAAAATATTTCAGTGTTGACCAATCAGGTGATGTCTCCTACCTCGGAGGGTACAGGCTAATGACTCAAACTGTCCGAACATTTGTACAGTAATAACAGTGATATATAGTTTGTGCTTTTATTGCAGCATCACCTTGTTTCCCACAGTGAAACTAATGGACTAATAGTCTTCAGTCATTAAATATTAACATTTGCATGTAAAAGCATTTGGCTTCTTCCCTTCTGGTGTCAGAGATTTTTACATTTGACTACTTGCCTTCATATCGGTGGCACATTCAGATAAGATCCAAGTGCACCAGCATTAATTCATTTTAAGTTTATACTTCAACATGAATTAAACAGAGAAAGAATAAAAAGAAAATGCTTCCAGTGCAGTGATAAAGAAAAAATGATAGTGAACTGTGCTTGGGCGACTGTTATGATCAGAGTGCTGATACTGCTGGTGTCCCTTTTATGCACGTTGTCCATCAATCAGGACACATTGCTCACCCCTCAGTCCTCGGCTCAGGCGAAGCTAATTATAACCACCTATTGTGTGAGTGACAGGCGGACTGGCAGCACTTTGAAAGCTGTCACGTTTGTGCTTCTCTGGCACTGATGCTCAGCGCTGCTCGGCTGACCGGAGCTTTTTCATTTAGTCACACAAAAGTTGAGTTCCTCCTCAGAGTGCACGGGGCACTGTCGGGGTTTTGCAGAGCTTGTAATGACTGTAAAGTCCTGGGTGATTCATCACTGATGCATTAACAAACAAAGACACCTTCTTATTACTGAAAAATGTCTACAAGACGGCCATTTAAACACCATTTGAATGAAAGGAATAATTTTACTGTGTTGGACTGAGATAACCTTGGGGATATGCTTCAGGACGGTAGCAAAGGGGAAGGTAAAGGTGTCCTCCTCGCTCTTCATCTTCTCTCTCATCTCTCCCCAGTGCCCGACGACCTCACTCCAGAGGAGCAGCAGGAACTGGAGAATATCCGCCGGCGCAAGCAAGAACTGCTGGAGGACATTCAGGTAAGAAGACGTGAGGTTTTAAAGTACAGCTCTTGAAATACACACAAGACATGTATGCAGTTTTAAAAATGATTTGAACAAGGTGTCAAAAGTTGATTTTATTGTTGTATTTTACTCAATGAAATAGTTGTGTTGTTTGTGTTTTGTAGGAGTTGTGTGTCATCTTCTTGTTTTCAATATAATGTGGTTGTAAAAAAAAAAACATGAGACCAGCCAATGACCCCACACACAGATAAAATAGGATTATGCTCTTATAGCCGCATGTGTGCAAGCATCCAGTCGAATATCCCTGCTGATTTCCAAACAGAGCCAGGATTCAAATGAGCTCTGCTGAATTTCCCTAAAGTGGTTTGTTTGATTCCTGTCCATGGCCCATGAGGATATTTTGTGACCTGAGCCGGCAGCACAGCTGATTATTGCAGCTCTGTCACTCAGTAACCAGCAGCAATAAGGAAGTAACTCACCGAGGTGACAGCCTGCCGCGCTCTGGCAGAGTGTCGGCCTCCAGATGTCCCAGTGGACCAGCTACTCAACCTCCACTGGTCCTGACGGATGTAGGAGGCGCGATCCTCTCCTTTACGATCCTCGGCCGCCATCGTTGCCCTCCCCCCTCTCCTCGTCACCTCCATAAAACTGACCCCTGTCCTCCTCCTGACTCCCACACCCTCCTCTGCTGGTCCTACATGTCATGGCGCCCCCACCACAACCACCCTGTTTTCTGTAAGAGCGCAGCCTTTGTTTGTGGAGGCAAGCATCTCAGGAATGTGTTGTGATTGCGCAGGCCTTGAAAACACAGATGCTCCCTTTGTGGTTTGGCCCTTAGTGAGATGGTATTGTGCTTGAGAAATGATACATTGACACTGTGTCAGGGTATGAATGATGAGACTTGATGATTATAACGTGTGTTTGAAGCAGTGAAGCCTTGCATGATCTGCAGTGGCCAAACCTTGTCAGTGTGCAGGACCCTCTCCTCTGCTACCGTCTGTTGTTGCACACTGTCATCAGGCTGATGTCACCCTCTTCATCCTCTTCCATCCGCACTGGCCTCACTGCGCCAGTCTGGCACCAGCGAGCTCGGCTTGATCGACTAAATCTGCCTCTGAGGCCATTAATCACTAAAATGCCTCACAAAATATAATCCACTTCTACTCTTTCTTACTCCATTTGTATCGAGGTTATCCCCGAATGTTCTCCGCCCGGTTAAATTCAGATTGAGAGGATTGTTTGGGAGAGAGTACACACGCAACACGACATTCAGATATGAGTTATTATCACTTTTTAGTTTAAGGAAACAGGAGAAGCACCGTCTGAGGTTTCATCTCATAAAAGGAAAGGCCTCGGGGTTTACAGACAAACAGGTGATCCAGCCTCTCCCTCGGCATTGTTTAACAGAGCTCTGGTGTGTTGTCTACAAATACTTTGCATGTTGTTCATGTGGGTCACACCCTGCCACGCCTCCGCGGTGTCAGGGAAATCAGTGGACACAAGATTAACCCCTTCTGCTGCCAAACTCATGATATGATTTTCTTTGTTTTTGTTTTTCTGCAGCGGCTGAAGGATGAGATAGCAGAAGTGACCAGTGAGATTGAGAACCTGGGTTCCACTGAGGAGAGGTAAAAAAACAGGGCCGGACTCTCATCATCTCCGTCTCTGTTTTGTCTGAGTTGGATTGTTGCTTTCCCTCTATTAACTTAGCAAATGAAGCTGTCAATTATTCATGTTTGATGGCCACGTCGGGCCTCCTATCACACCGAAATCCCCTCCCCAAATTGGCGATGCTTTTAAGGCAGTTTAAATGTTTCATTAGGCACACCCCCGTGATGGGAGGTCTCATTGAATAATGCAGTGGGTGCACGAGCAGGAGCAGACAATGGATGGTCTCAGGAGAGGGAGCGCTTGGTCTACTCAAGTGTAGAGGGATCCTATCAACTACTGAACATTTCTGAAGCGCCCTTTCACTCCCTTCTAAAAACCCATTAATGGTTAGAGCACCTTTATGTGATCAGAGGTTTCCTGTGATCCATTTACTGAAGAGTGTATGTGACAGTTCATCTGCTGCTGCTGCTGCTGCTGCTGCCTCCACATGACTGCTGGACTTTGGCAGACAAAAGCCAAAGGAATGCTGGTGCGAGTGAATCAGTGGGACAAAGCGGTGACGTCTCAGCGGCTGGGGGAACGGAGGTGTAACCATGGTGACGGCCGACTCTTAGACTGCACTTTGACCCCTGAATTACTCGAGGCCTGAGAAATGAGACATTCCCATATGCGTGCTAACCTTTTAACATCTCTCTGCTTCATCACTGGCTTGTCATCATGGTTGAGGTGGAAGCCGCTGCCTAAAAAGTGAAAAATGTTAAGAGGGAAATCACTAGTGGATACATTTACTGTTGTGGTCAGGTGATGGATGGGAATGAAGGGGATTTGTTTGAATAACCTGTTGCCAAAAATCACTGATTCCTTTTTCTGAAAGGGGAATATTTGCTGTTTTGTTCAGTTTTTATTGAAGATATGTAACAATCACCAGAAATGTAACAATGACCCAAATTGTTAGAAAAAAAATTTAATAAAACCTGAAATGTAATAACTGATCAATAATATAACAAGATGCGGAGCCCAAAAAGTAAAAACTTTGCCCAAAATGTAACAACTTCAGGACATTGTTACATTTTGGGTGGTTGTTACATATCAGGCTTTAACAAGGCCTTTGAGATTTGGCCTGTATTTCAGTAGTTCAGCATTTTTATACACATATAGCAAAGTATTAGATTATTATATTGTTATGTAGTTTTTTCGTATTATAAAGAGCAACTAATAACGATATGTGCTCTCACTTTCCAGGAAAAATATGCAGAGGAATAAACAGGTGGCCATGGGCCGTAAGAAATTCAACATGGACCCCAAAAAGGTAGGTGGACGTAGCTGTTGTGATTCTTGGGAAACCTCAGGAGCAGGATGTGACCTGGGGCCCGCTCTGTTTCACAGGGGATCCAGTTCCTGATCGAGAACGACCTGCTGAAGAACACCAGCGACGACATCGCTCAGTTCCTCTACAAGGGCGAGGGCCTCAACAAAACAGCCATCGGAGATTACCTCGGAGAGAGGTCGGGATGAAGATCGTTTTCCTCTTATCTAACCATCTCGTATTCTCTATTATCATTCTCCATGTGGTTGATAAAAGCTTCGGATGGAGGGTGCATATTTTCCCTATTGCTCGGTTTCCGCTCGGTCAGGCACACACCCATCCTTTCCCAAACACACATTATTGGTTCCACATTTAGACTGTCCTCTCAAGACGGCGTCCCTTACTCGATAGCCTCCATCTGTGTTTGATTATCTTACTCATTCATAAGTAACGTGATGAAGAGACTCACAACTCGGGAATGTTTGAAAGCAGATAAAGATTCAACCCGAGCGTGTGTGTTATTGTGGTGGGGCCTGGTGTGCTGCTCAGGGACTACAGGGCAGGCAGTGTTACAGTCAGGGTGTGGTCTCCATGGTCAGACCAGGAAATGGAGCACGTGCTGTTGATGGATGCTCTCTGTTTATTCCTATCAAGCCCTCCGAGTCCTCCTGATTGGAGGGCTCACAGCAGAGCAGGAGCCTTAAGATACGACCGGTCATTTGTCCGGTGGTGGTGACTGGATATGACTCTCAGCTCCACTGAGCCTTCCCATGATCCCTCAGGGCAGATCACTTACTGTGAAGGGCGTATAGGTTGGGGATGATGTCATGGTCCAGTTTAGATGATCAGTAAGATGGGTGTATGTTATCTTCTGTTGGGTTTGTTGGAAGTATCCATGATATCACAGACCTCGATGTTTGTATTCTTTATTAATAACCATGAAATGATTCACTTTTGTTGATTTAGTTTTGACATTTATTTGTGTTTATAAGAAAACAAATATTTCCAGCACTTTATTGTGAAGGTCTTTTGCTTACCTTGCTCTACTTTAAATATTTTCAGAGGTTTAAAGGTTGATGGGAATCATTAACTATTTTCTGAGTTGATCGATTACTGTTTACTGATGAGAACATCCGCTGTCTTCCATAGAGATGACTTCAACATCCAAGTGCTTCATGCCTTTGTGGAGCTTCACGAGTTCACAGACCTCAACCTGGTCCAGGCCCTCAGGTAAGACGGCTTCCTGGCATCTGTTCCTCTCATGAGTCCTCAGCTCCACTTTTTACATAAATCACGTTGAATTTCCAGAGTTATTTGCAGTTTACGAGGACGCAGCTGTCAGTGTCCGCCTGCAGCCTGATAGCACGCCGCTCAGTTGTTGTCACGGTGGAAGTTGAGTCGCTTGCTGACCACAGATTGGTGTCTCCTGAACAGACAGTTCTTGTGGAGTTTCCGGCTGCCGGGAGAAGCCCAGAAGATCGACCGCATGATGGAGGCTTTCGCTCAGCGCTACTGCCAGTGCAACCCCGGTGTTTTCCAGTCCACAGGTACAACCACCTGAGCAGCAACCAGTTCATCTTGTGTCTTGATAAAAGGACTACCGTATTTTCCAGACTATTGAGCGCACCTGTCTATAAGCTGCTATTGAATTTATTCGAACAGTTTCATGTGGTCCACTCTGACCGGGTCTGATGTGACGAGGCTAAATGTATCAGCGGCACAGAGCTTGCTAGCTTGTAAAAAGCTAACGAGCTTCGTGCCGCCGATACATGAGAAA
>OOFC01050701.1:18007-62812 GCA_900323345.1 Pseudochromis fuscus | reverse complement strand
CTGAACCGAACTGTACTTGTTTGCTGGTGCACTCTTCTTCTTCTTCTTGTTATTATTGTTTTATTATTATTACTTGTTATTATTACTTGTGTGATATTGGTGTGTTTGCTACCGGACATTTGAATTTCCCCAAATGGGGATTAATAAAGTTTTTATCTATCTATCTATCTATCTATCTTAAAGAGCAGGGATGTGCTCAACAAATAAAAACCTGGTAAAGAAACAAAGGGTTTGGGATTTCACTGGAAATTGTCAAAGAAAGTATTGAGTTCATATTAGCAGAGGGATGTAGTAACTTTGTTGTTTTTCCCAAATAGTAGTCAAATACCCTCTGTAGTTCAGGTAAATAAAGCCACTTTATATACTAACAGTGTATCTCACTAAAGTCAACCACTACACACAAGCAATTCACTAAAATGAGTGATGTCAGAGTGTGTAGTGTAGTGTGTTGTGCAGCAGGAGTTTGATTCATAGTCTCCGTTACAGCAGATTCTCATTCACGTATGAAGTAAAAAGAAAAAAAGAAAACATCCCTGCAACAGAAAGCCAAAAATCAGTGCTTGAAAAATCTTTTAATCGATCTATTATCATTGGACCTTGTTCTGTTTTGAGCTCTCAGTGAACCTCAGATTCTCTCAGGACATGCGAACTGACTTTAAGTCAAAATCTGTGATTTCCTCGACTAGGATTTGTTGGGCTTAAACAGGTAAAAGCCTTTGAACAGCCTTAAATTTGGTGATGAAACAGATTCTAAAGCCAAAAAAAGGACTGGAGCTGTTTTTTATGGCAACACTTATCTTTTCAGAAAGTCAGGTTGTGCAGCAAACTATATAAAGATCCCGATTAAGATCAGTATAACTGAACAGACCTCAGTAACATAACTCCACAATGATCTAATCATAAATACAGAGCAGAGTGCACTCAACCCACACATGGAAATTTGAGCTGAGTCAGAGGCCCATAATATTACATAAAATCTAAACTTATATGGCCGCCTTCACGTGTACTTGTTTATACTGTATTACTGTGAACAGATTGACTTTAGAACCTCCAATTTGTATGGAAGTACACTGGTGGCCTTTTAATGCGTTAGCCAATAAATTTGTCCCCGACTGAATTTATTCAGATAGTACAGGCTTAATTTTTGCTCCGCTGCTCCGTGGTCGGTGTGTATGTGTGGGGTAAAGCAGATGATAGGGCCGCAGACCTCTGAGACATTTAGATTATAGAACAAAAGTAAGGCTCTTATTTTGCACAGTGCTTGCACAGTGCAAATCTCTCAAGGGGAGTGAGGGAGTGTGTGGGAGCTTCAATTCAACAAGCTCCAGAAACACACATACTCCAATACGCTTTTCTGGCCATTCTCTCTAACATTAATACACCTGTCTCTCAGGTGTTCCTCCTTGTTTTTCCAGCGATTTCCCTGCACACTGGGGACAACAAACAAATGGAAGCACAAGTGGAGGCAAAATAGCTCTGCATTATTTAAAGAATGACATTTGAAAGCATAAAATACTTTTTTCCAGCTCTTTTTGCAGGTTGTATGAGCTTTCATTTTCCTGCTTGTTAACCTGGAGAGCTGGCCTCCAGGACTTTAAGCTACACAGTTAATGCTGCTTTGCTAATGATCACTTTTCTGCAACAAACATCTGATTCTGCATCAGTTACTTCACCACAAACATGCGGCTGGGTTGTTACTACTTAATAGATTAGAAAATTCATACATTTGAATATTAAAGGCCGACTGACTTTGGAAATTCGACCTTCACCTCAGCAGTGTCTGCAGATTAACCAACCACATGCCACTTACAAAATAACAGAGTGTATGCATGCTAAAGCAGTCAGTAATTCTCATTTGAATTAACAGAAAAACAATGAAATGGTCACATAATATCGTCTTACAATGGTCCTTTCAGCAAGCGCCACACTAAGGAAAAAGCCAAGCCATCATCAGCTCTTAAATATTTACATTACAACTCCACAAGTGAGTGTTTTTCATAGTGGTCCAGAGTATTTACTGATGCCACCGTATTATAAGATCTCACCTCATTACCCTTCTCCCGCTGTAATGCATTGATCAGTGAAACCTGACAGGCGGATCAGAGCTACAGTCGAGTGTAATCTACGTGTCTCTGGAGAGATAATGCCTAAATTGACTGGAATCATCTCCTCTTTCACAAAGAAATGAAAACTACACACATAAGGGAGTGTAATCACGCGTACAGTTTGAAAGAAACACCAAAGTGTCATTTAAGAAAATATACGGCCATTAAAAAAGGCCGAACGTCTCCGAGAAATGACTTATTCCTATGAAGAATATGGCAGGTCTGCCTTTCCAGTTCAATAAACCCAATAGACTGTTAATGATAAAGCAAATTGAAAATGTCAGAAGGTATACAAACTGCTGAAAGGAATTCTCGGCAACTTTGATGAATGGTGCTGCGTACTGGATATTTATGAATTATGATGCTACATGGCTTGTTCCATTATTCCATTTGAAACTCATTTCCACTGTCACCTGGTCCACAGTCCTGGAGACAAAAGAATCGGTTATGACACTGAACGCAAACTTTAGCACAATGCTGAAGTGGTGCTTCACATTTTATCCAACTCAGACGTGAAATCTTCACTAAAGGAAAGCCTCATTCAGTGCGTTTATCTGCAGAGTTTAATATGTGGTAATAAGGTAATGCATTTGAGACAAAGAGACACAGTCGGCGTACATCTGTTATCAAATACTAACATTCTCACACAGTACAGCATACGAGGCATTAGGACTTCTCTGGAGACATCAGCACCTTTCTTATCCACCATAATTCACACAGACAGTATCATATTGTGGCAGCAGCTCAAAATGGACCATTAGCAAAATGCTCTATTGTTATTTTAATCCAGTTCTGCTCGATTTTCATTTTTTCATTCGCTTGGCACTTATTTCCACCCTCTCCCATTGTGCAGAGCACTTTTCAGGGACGAGGCTCCAGCAGCCTTTTTATTTGCAAGGGTAGATCAGGAGGAAGGCAGATTATTATTATTATGGAAGTTAACATCTTCATATCTTGAAAACTAGAACTGATCCTCGTATCGGAGGATGTCACCTTTTCGTTCTCCATTTTTCAGGACAGGATGTTCCTTTGGCAGCACTTCAGACACGGGCCAAAGTCCATCACATCGCTATCATAATCCCATCACACACACAATTACTTCATACTATATCACTATCAACTAATCCAATGAGAGAAACGTAACTAGTAGCATCCTCAGCATGTCTCACCCATATCAACTTAAAGCACATTGATTCTAGTTGTTTTCAATATGGTGCGTACATATACACTATAGGGGTTTGTGCCCTCTGATTGCTTCACAGTATGGTTTACATTGGTTTATATGACTGGTGTGTAACCCAGAGATGTTCAAATATCTTTAATTCTGTTAAAATAATGAAAAAGTTATCAAAACATCAAAGCTAAGTTAAGAAGAATAAGCCCCATCAGCCTTTAGGCACAGGGACAATACAATCATGAGCAGTGCTTTAATATATTTAGAGAATAAAAAAACAATATCACCAGACATAACCTTTATTTAATAATACTGTAAGATATGGAAAAGTTATGTAATTATTTTTTCTTCTAAAGAAATAAAATCATTTTAAACAGGAGCAAGAAGAATTAAATAATATATTTTTAATTTATTACATACTGAGCACTGTTAAAAGGAAAACTGTCAGTCATATCATTTTACTTTCTTATATCTACTGAGCTTGATTTAGTCTTAATTCCTCAGCCCAGAGACATTTAAATATAATAAAAAAGCAAATGTTTCAACAGTGTCACTCCTATAAAATAATACAGCTAATTATGATATCATTCCCCTGTGATTATGATGATTTATTGCTTTATCACAAATATCTTAGGTCTACATGTTTTCTGATCAACTTCTCACAGATATGCATATGCATACTTAAGCTAATGAGAGTTTGTCCCTGGTCTCTGACTCTATTTGCATTGCAATTGTAGAAGTATTTGCATTTCATGCAGCAGAGCCGGGGGTTCGTCCTCTGTCCACTTAAAGAAAGAGCTGTGATACCTCCGAGTCTCTATTTGCAGCCTGTTGAATATGCAATCGTGCTTTGTTGGAGCTGAAGAGGGCTGTGTGCTCAAGCTCTCAGACTAAGTGATGGGGCAAATATATCCCAGCATGTACACGAACACACACATACACACACAGAGACACACACGCGCACTAACACATGCAAATGGCTCTGTGGTGGCAAGCTCAATTGCCAAGGTACACAGAAACCAAATCACTTATTCCCAACAGCTACGTCGTGTTTCTAATTTGTTGATTATGACGACAAAGTCTTCTGTGGTACTTCTGCAGCAAACTAACACGCCCCTGATATCAAATGAGAGTGATAAGCACCGGCCAGGTGTTCACAATCCCTGCTGACATCTCCCACTGATGAACAACAAAACACAAAAGAAGCAGGGATATTACTCAAGTAGTCTGCTTTATGAACAATAGCTCTCTCACAATGACTAATTTACAAAAGCCCGACTCTCATTCTGACTCCGAGAAAACAAAACATCCACTATTGTCCCCAAGACGGAGGCAAATTTATCACATTCTAATACGTTGTGTGTGCCTTCGATATCTATAAACCACATGGTTTTCCCTTATGTTTAATACATGAGCTATTTTACAGAACACTGAACATGTAAATAAACTCTCAGAGACTTTCTCCAAAGGTCAAAAACATTGGTATGGAGACACAGACAATCACCATCTTCTTTAAAGATACACAATCTCCTGTTCTGACCTTTTACTTTTGGTAGATACCAGTGTGCTGCAGTACAGAACCTGTTTTTCACCGGACTTCTGAAATAAATGTTACCTCTTAACATCTTTTCATCGTAAATCAAAATGCACCATTTGGAATTATCTCTACGGGTTGGTTGTGTTTTTCTTTTCTCTCTCTCTCTTTTTTTTTTTACAATATCAGCAGCATGCGGTTGTGTTGCTCTGAAAAATACAGGCTCTGAGGTGTAGGAGTTAAGCTGTCCTCAGTAGATATCCAGTATTAGGGAGATAAATACCACAGTTGGCTTTCCAAAGAGTTCCAGAGATTTATGGATAGCTTCAGCAGCAGCAGCAGCAGCAGCAGCAGCAGCAGCAGCAGCAGCAGGCCTCTGGGAGGCAAATATTGTATGAAATCTTCCAAATGTTTTGGTAGTGTGCAACACTCTGCATCCATGTCTGTGAGGGCTGAGCTGCAGCAGCTGCCGCCGTGGCTGTGGTGTGAGAAACGCTGCTGCATCGCCGAGGTCAGGACATAATTCACGGAGGAAAACAAACAAAATGAAGAAAAAAGGGGCGGGGTGAAGTGTATATGTGTATGCTTGGAGGGGGTATAAGATGCAAAGAGTGTTGCATCATCCTATTAATTACTCCCACTGCACAATGTCCTCCAGTACAGTGTGCATGACCCACATGCTCAGAAAGATAAGCAGTGCTGTGAAAAAAGGGAGTGGAAAAGAAGAAGGATCAGAACCGTCTAAGTTGTTTCTTATGCCACAATCCACGTCAATTACCACTCGGCAGCTGAGGAGAAAATAAAGCAGAAGGGGGTTTTCGGTGGATGAGGGGGTGATGGTTTTGTTTGTTCATTTATGAAGTATTTTAGTGGAAAGTGTCCCACTGAGAGACACCCCCCCTCCCCAAGTCTGGAGAAGGCCAGTTAGCGGGAAGGGCCATGACGGATAAATCTGATCCTTTGTAGAGGCAGTATTGATCCAGCAAAAGCTCACTACATGAATCAAGTATGAGCTCTGTGCTGTTAGTTACTTTGCTCTCTGGGATGGATGTGCTCCAGTGCAATGGAAACACTTCGCTTTCTCATGTAGCCCAAACTGTGGCGAGCTGGTCATTAAACCCAATCAGGCTGAAGGCTGCTGGCACTGTGGTGGCAACTTGGACTGGGGATGTTAGTTTAGGAAAGTTTACAGTCACATGATGCTCTGAGGCAAGTTTCACACATTTTTCAGATCCAAAAATAAAAGCTTTGTAACTATAACTACGTCCGCCAAGGAGGTTATGTTTTCGCCTGTGCTGGTACGTCTGGCTGCCTTATACTTATAATGGGCAAGTTGCAGAAATGGAGAACCAGGGAAGCAGCTGCTCGATTGGTTAAAAATCTACATAAACATGCATGATGATGTCTACAATCTGAGGATATTAGGTGGAAATCAAACATGCCCTTGACACAGGTTTGTGCTCGCTTAGTACTGTCTAGTTCACGCCACTGATTCTTTTTTTATTTCAAACTTCCGTCATCAGTATTTTTGTGTTGTGTCGCTTTTGATGCGCTAAACGCCAGTCGTCTGGAGTTGTGATCTAACTCCGCTCATGCCTCATCTCTGCTAATTGCAATGCCCCACAGTGATGGGTCATTCTTGGTTCACCCTCTGTCCTTATCTACCACTGGGTGCTCTCTTGACTTTCTCACTCGGTGGTATTTCCAGCAATGGTCAGATGAACCAGCATCCAAGTCTGTTCTTATTACACGGAGACAACCTGTTCTGGTCCTTCTGGATTTGACAGACTGCCGAGCACAGGGTGTTAACAGCACACACGCAGACACCACACACACACACACACACACATTCACAGACACACACCCCTCCAGAGGATAGGATCTCAGAGAAGCAACACAGCCTATTTCACTGCAAATTAGGTTAATCACGCTCCAGAGAGGCCCAGTTAATAACCCTCATAGAGGCTATTAAGATGGCACCTAAATCATAGGAATATCTGAATATCTGATGGCCCTTACCACAGTAATGCCACAGTCAGCCCTGGAGTTCTTGGTGGAGCTGGCTGCGAGGACGATGGCCGGTCATACACACCATAAACAGCTCCAGACTGATGGCGTCGTGCTATTGTTTCTCACTTGAAAAGCCACCACAGTGTAGAGTTATAATATATGAGGAACCCTTGTTCATTAAGCCAGCGATATTAATCAGAATTAGACAATTAGTCACATACAAAACCGTTTTCTTTTGTACGCAGGGATAATGCACAGAATACTAAGCACACCATCACCAGGAGTATCGAGGCGTAATTCTACCAGTTTGCACGGCTCACAGTTCATTAAAACCACTTCCTTTGTTTTGTTGCTGTATATATCCTAATCATCATTTTGTTGTATTAGCACTTAATTCACTTGACACCCTATCTCCACTTATCACAAATATTTACCCAGGCCGGGAAAAGCTGGGCACGTGAAAGAGGAGTCACCTGCACTTAACAGTCCTACAGCCGGCGAGTGGAAGCAGACGAATGATGAAGCCCTCGTGAAAGGCAACTGGTGTCTCTGCCAGTAATATTTCTGCAGCTGCAGCGTGCTGAGGCCTGATAGCATCTCCAGTGCCTCAGCAGTACAAGAGCTCACCATGGGGAATCTAAAACTGTGTGACGTCCATGAAAGATTGAGCCCAGAGATGCAGAGCCGAGGAAAGACGAATCCCTGCTGGTTACACACTCTCCGGCTCGAGCTTGTTATAATTCTGTACGATTACTGGCAGTTATATTGTAAATGTTTCTTCACTGAGATACATATAAGGCAATGTAGGAAGTGCTGTTTTATTTACACTGATTAGACGTGTTGGTGTCCAGCATGCACCTTAGGTTTAATTTGCATGCTGGGAGTATTTAACCACATATGCTATTTCAACATGCAATCGTGTCACAGTTACACAACCTAATTAATTTCAAGTGCGGTAAAATTTGTACTAAAGTCATCATTAATTAATCATAAGTCGATATCAGTTAAAGCAACAAGTAATAGATCATCAGTATTCTGATCACTGAATTAAGTAATTTATAAAAAAAAGATCAATATGTTGAATACAGAAGTAGAAGCTGATCTAGTTCTACTATAAAATGTATTTCAAATTGGTATATTACATTTTTATAATCCTATAAAAGATTGGATATGAGAAACATATTTCAAAAAGTTAAATAAACTAATTATTTTAACACACAATTTCCTTGAGATTGAATTTAGTTGAAATGCCAAGATATTGTGAAACAATAACATCATTACAATTTATTACCATATTATCATCACATCCTTCCAGTCAAAGTCTATAAATGGCGATGATGATAACGAATTATCACCCAGCTCTGGTCCACAGGCAGCCTTAATGAGACTGTTTGCCCAGAATACATGATGAGTAACCAGAGTTGGTCATCTTCAAAAGCCTTTGCTTTTTTACATTTTTATCTTTATCGCTCCATCAGTGCTTCTCTCCTGGTCTGCTAAAGTCAGTGCTGTTGCATTTACGCCCACATATCCGAGTTTCTGTAGGTGGTTTGTTCTTTGTCTGTTCCAACAGGTACAGTAGGTTTTCTCTGCACACTATCACAGTTCATTTCTTCTTCCTCCTTTTTTTTTCCCAAGAAAAAAATAAATGTTTACACCACCGATACTGGGAAGTAAGAATTGATCCCAGTAAAACCCAGCAGCCATCACTATCTGATAATAAATGACAATAGCAAACAACACAATCTTTTAGGATATGATGGTAAACAGTGAAGCATTGTGAATTATGACAAATAAGAAGCAGCAGTTGCTGTTCACATCCAGCATCCGATTTTAACATTCCCCATCATGTCAGCAAGTGACAAGGAAACTCCCGAAGATGGAAATTGGTTTCTCTTTGCCTCTGACCGATCCATCAAGAGATATAAGACCTAAAAGCATTTCATTTCATCATCTCGCGCAACTGCTCTGTCTAACGGCGTGTATTGCCATTACCCTGCGAGGTCAGCCCTAAGATGTACAGTGTGTGTCATGCATAATAAATGCACGGCTGCAAATGGGCAAGAATTAGAGCCACCGGTGGGGAATGAGATCCAGCAGGTGGCAAGAGAATCTCACCGCTGGCAGGTTTTTGGTCTCATTTTCACTGCGTGTCATTACCTCTAAACCTGTTTTACGGCAAATGAATCGCCTCAGTTTTTAGCTCTTTGTTTGGAGACTCCCTAACTAACTTGCACTCAGGAGGCTGCTCTCCACACAGCGGCAGTTTAGGGGTGTTGTTTTTTTTCAAACACAAAATCAAACAATTTATTGTTTTTGAGTGTTGCATTAGAAACTAATATAAGATAAGCAATGTTGATCATGGAGGTCAAGTTTCCTTCTCCACCCAGGTGATCCACACACCATCCTCCTCTCATCCTGGATAAACACTGATCAGTACATACACCCACGACTCCCATATTTTGGGGAAGTAAAGCTAAAAAAAAACATAGAGCTCTACAGATGTATTACATTTCTATCCCTGCACTGCACTGATGAGTAATTATGAATGTGAATGTTTGCCTATATAATTCCAATAACTGAGGAATAATTACCTTATGAGGGGCGCGCGCATGAGGTACTGACAGACCTAACCTTGAGGCTGCTCACGCGCATGTGTCTGTACACGTGTGTTCTGTGCACGCGCGTGTTTCTTCACAGTGTATGTGTGCGTTGCTTGCGCCGGGCTGTTGGCGACCCCCAGCGTGCGGGAAGTGAAATTTTTCCATCATATTCTCCCATTTAAAAAAAAATAAATAAAAACCACCAAATAGACCTAAATAAAACCTGCGCCTTCATGTTCCTCATTTCAACACTGCAGCCGGAAATAGACGCGGAGAACTTTGTGTCCACGGCTCCCACAGTTTGTTTGTTTATGACAAACCTATCGATACATGTAATCCAATCATCAATTCCAGCACACTCTCATAACTTGCAGTGGCGTAGATTTAAAAAACTGAGACAACATGTTGGCGAACAGCGGCGTCAAATGTGAAAGAACCCAAAATAAAAAATAAAAAAACAACTCCTGCATTTTTGGGTTCGTCCACGAATTTGGGAACTGCAATATGGATGAATACTATCACGCTAAATAAAAATAATCCGTCTTACCTGCGCGCAACACTCCGTTTTATCCACATTTTTCTCGACTGCCGAATCCGACTCAGTCCTCCAGGTACCCTCCCATTTAGATGGGTTTCCACCAAAGTCGACAATTGTTAATACAAATCAAAGAAACACTCAAGTGACGGACCTTACTCCAGCTGTCAACGCAAACATTATTTATCCTTCAGCGTTGCGCACATCGAATTCCTCCAAACAGCGCTGCTAAAATCCCACTAAAGAAAATACAGTCAGTTCTGTGTGAAGTTGTCCGTCAGTTGTTTCTATCGACAGCACTCTTCTTCCTCGTTATCAGTTACAAAGGGAGACAGGGGGGTAGGTAGGCGCGTGCAGGCGGCGGACAGGTGAGCGGGGAAACCAGGAGAGGTACCCTCAAACTTTGCCTTCACGCAAATCTTTCATTTCCACCCTCCCCACGGCTGGAAAGATGTAAGACGCGAGAGAGGAGAGCAAGAAAAATAAAGGAGGGCATGCAGTTGGCATCCTCATCGCTGGAAAATGACAGCGCACCTTCTCCTACATTGTTGAAAGGCAAGATGAACGTCCAAAAAAAAAAAAGAAAGAAAGAAAGAAATTGGGGGCGGAAGATGGAAGAGGATGTTCGGATCTCTGAAGCAAAAAGGGGGGATTCAAGTCACCAACAGCAGGGGGGTCCTCATTATCTACTTAGATCTCTGGAGGTGTTGGAGGGGTTAGAGAAAGTAAAAAAAAAAATAGGTGCAACTGAAAAAAGGAAGAAGGGAAGCGACGAAGGAGAATCCTGGAGGCTGAGGGTTGTTTCGGAGTTAGAGAGAGAGACAGAGAGAGAGAGGGGGGGAGACAGAGAGAGACAGAGAGAGAGAGGGAGGGATGAGAGCTTGTCATCAGAGAGGAGAAGGAGACTGGTCCGTCTCCTCCTGCTGCTCCTCTTCTCTCAGACTGACGAACGACCTGCCTGCTGAGCCCCACGCTGCCGTGACGTCATTTTAAAGCCAAATATGTCATGTGCTGGAGAGTCTCACGTCATGTGGGTGCACACTCACGGCTGTCAGAGCGGGTATGACAGGAGGGGGAGCGCTGTCCGGTGCAGTGCACAGCTGTGCAGAGATGCACACTGTGGGGATGGATGGACACACACCAGTGAAGAGTGAACACTCAGTGCTACTGGAAATATAAATACACAACATATATAAATACACACACACATTCAGAGCCAGGCAATACACCTGATACATCGAGATATATTACATTATATAACATTAGTGCTCTTCAAACATCATATCTTCTTTAAAAGCATTGATCATTTAGTTTTTACATTATTTGCCTTATGTTGTTCTTTTAATCACTGTGTGCCCTTTGTAAATCCTAACTTCTTCACTTTATCTAAAAGATAATTGAAATCAGCTTCCACATCATTCTTTTCTACTGGCCTGTAATAATATAGTAATTATATTAATGATGAAATAATCTGTGTTTTTATTGCACAAAAATCTTTGTAGCGTTTACCAGTGTTTATGAATTGTATGGAGTTTGTTATATTGAGAGAGACTGAAGAAAATGACTCTGTAGAAACAAAACATCTTCTGAGTTCAGTTGACTTTGACAATATGTGCTGAGGGCTCAGGGTGAAGCTTTGTTAAACTTCAATAAATTAGACTGATTCTAAATACAAATCTTAGCGCATTTAATTCAAAAATTAAAAGTTGTTGACCTGATATTAAAAATATGTCAGGGTTGTGTGGGATGTATGATGGTGTTTATCTCAGTTAGACATCTGTGTAGACAACATTAAAATATGATCATAGAGGAGTTACAGTACAGCATTGTGTGTTTTTGTCCCAGCAGTAAGAATCAGATAAACAATTTGATTTATTAAATAACTGATAGATTTCTAATCCATTTACTTTTTTGTTGCTGCAATATTATTGGATTTTAAAATAGTTTCTCATTGTTTGGCAGCATATTAAAATGTGATTTTACAGATGTTTGGAGCAAACCACTGTAGTTGGAAAGCACATGGTCCTGCACCTGTGACCCAGCAGAAAGTTTCATACGTTAAGTGAAATGTGCCAGAGTAATATAGTGTTCGATGAATGTAAATGTGGTTCTGTTTGATACTGTAACTCTTTAAAAACATACAGTGATCTATCATATTTGATCAGGTGGATATTAACATTTCATATTTCCACAAGACTTTTAAAAATGATATTGAGATGGTGACAAATTTATTAATTATCTTGTAAAATCTCCTGTTAAACTTGTTTAACAGGAGATTTTGTATGACATGATGTAAATTTACAAGCTCCGTTCATGTTTTTTCATTGTTATTTGTATTTCAGGTGTCACTAAACTTACAGTCAGTGGTTGCACTTCAATTTTCTTCTATTAATTCAATCATATCATTAATAAACAATGAGGTAAGCCCTAGTGAAGTTACAACATTAATGTTTACAGGGTGATCTTAGTAAAACGCATCATAAAAATGTCTCATACATTTAAATTTCAGAAGTTGAAAGGCTTTTTATTACACACTCAGTCACTGTTAGTGATCATACAGCATGAACGCACTTGATTAATGTTCTACTCATTTCTTTGTCTGTGAACAACTTCTTGGAAAACAAATGAATAGATAATCTACTTGTTTCATGTGTAGATGATTTAAGATCTAAAACTTGAAATATCTTGCCACCATTTTTAACACGAGTGACAGAGAATATAAAGTGGACCATATATAGAGATGGAGATGGATGTGCAGTGATGTCAGAGCTCAGGAAGCCTTCACAACATCAGGATCAATCACGTCACCCTGAGCTTCAAGAGCAGTGATAACTCCCTAAGCTGAGGTTAAATGTGTTTTCTCTTAATATTTACCAGCTGAATGCTGAAGCCAGTACTTCCTTGTGCGTGGCTTAAATCCACCATCTTTCCCATGTGACATGAATGCAGCATTAAACTGTCATCCTGGAGGCTTTTTGCACACCTGTACTACAAGATGTCAGCGGTAGGCAAAATCCCATTACATTAGAATCATTGCGCTGATGTGACCGCGGAGCCAGATAGGTGAAAATATTACCTACGACAAGATCAACTCTTGCGTGAGAAAAAGAGGGGATGTGGCGGCCTTTCTTTGTCCACCTCGGGGTCAAAGTGTCAAACCAATGAACACATCACACGTGTTTTAGCCTTTTGCAACTGCTCTGGCCTTTCCTGGAAAAAAAAAAAAAAAAAGCAAAACCACGGTATTTGCTGTATTTTGGTGCTCAACTTGTTAACAAACAAACTTCCCTTTGCCTTTGGTGTGGCTCAGTCACTCCTCTTCCACTCAGATGAATTGCAGCTGTTTGTAAAATTGATTGCTCGGCACATGATGAGGCAACTTTCCTCCTCATCTAATTGTGGCTATAAAGCACACTTCTGTCAAATACCCCCATTACTGCATTACTTTGTCTCCATACGTACTGATCCAAGTGGATGTCTCTGTCTGAGGGAAGCGTCAGCAGCGCCCCAGCAGATGGAAGCTGTCATCACTCTCTTTCTCTCTGTCACTTCCTCCATCTCTTCCCTTCTCATTCACACTCCATCTCCCACACTCACTATTTTGCATGTTGTTTGTGTACGCAGTCACACATGTTTGCCTTTGTTCATGCGAGCAACGTATGTGTGACAGAAGAGTGGGAGCGGGGCTCGTTTCGCCTCGGAGACAGTCACAGGTTGTCATGTATGTCTAAGACCGCGGGTGGCTTCTGCTCACATGGACCTAAACACAGCATAGCAAACATCTGTTGTGTAAGCCATTAACACCCCGCCACGAGAGTGCGAATTAAAAGGAAGAGGGATTTGAGTATTGCTGTGTATCTGCTAAGCTGGATTGAGTCACTCCGAGCAGCAGTTGTGGGTACAGTTAAGTGTGCAGGGTGGATTGGATGCTGCAGAGTGGGTTTATGGCTGTGGTCTTGCTGGGGTTACAGACGCAGTTCTCACTGGGCAAGGTTTCAGACGCTGGCGTGGAGCTATACATGGTTTTCTGCTTGTAACAGTTTAACTGTAAAACTCAGGGCTTTCTACAAATCACCACAGACAGTGATGTTTGAAGAAGATTAATCGTGGCTTTGCAGCATCTTCTCATAATAATGGTACTGATAATGATTTATTTCTATTTGTGCAGATACTTTTTATTGTTTATATTTACCTCTTGGGGGGAGGGGGGGGGTGTTAACCTGCATCTATCCATCAAGACATACATTGTGGACCAGATCACAGGATGGGATCCTGTCCATAAAAATAGAAAAATCCAGAGGTCCTTGAAAATCCTGATCTTTTATAATAGTCAGTCAGTCAGTCATTTTCTATACCTGCTTTCTCCACACTTGGGTCGCAGGGGTCTGCTGGAGCCTATCCCAGCTGTCATCGGGCAGGAGGCGGGGTACACCCTGGACAGGTTACCAGCCTATCACAGGGCTAACACAAAGACAAACAACCATTCACACTCCCACTCCCACCTATGGTCAATTTTAGAGTAATCAATTCACTTAACACGCATATCTTTGGACTGTGGGAGGAAACCGGAGTGCCTGGAGAAAACCCACGCATGCACCAGGTCGACATGCAGACTCCACACAGAAAGGCCCGAGCCGAGATGCAAACCCTGAACCTTCTTGCTGAACCGTGCTGCCTGACCTGGACATGTATAAAATCAAATTCCATACTTTTCCATGTTTTCCAAACTTGCACAGGAACCCTGCACACAGGATGTTTTTTCTTTCATCTCTATTTAGTGTTTTTTTACTGGTCACATTTTTAGCCATAATATACTAGACATGGATTCAAATATGGTCGTTTCTGGCTCCGTACAACCAACATGGTGACATTCAACTCTAGACATTGAACTCCAGGCTTCAAAATGCCTGTTCACAAACCAACAGGTTAGTTTCATCCATTCTGTGTATAGTCTACGTGACACTATTACCCTACTCAGCTGTAAGCACTGTTATCAATGATGGCTTCAAATGAGGCCGAGTCTATCTGAACGCCCCAAATTTGTGGTACTAGTGACCTTAATGTGAACATTTTCTGAAAGCTCTGAGTTCATCTTTTTCATCTTAGTGACTTTTTATCATTTCTTCTGAACAGCTTTTGTGTCTAATTGTGTTATTTCTTCTCTTTCAACAAGTGTGCTAAGTAAAGTAGCTATGACTCAAAGTGACTCACGCCACAGTCACTTTCCAGCACATATGGGCACACACACGCACACATGCCACTACACACACACACACACACACACACACACAAACAAAGGCTCTACACTGTCCCCAAGCAAAGGTAGCAGCTGGTCTCAGCGTCAAGTTGCATGTTTTGGCAAAGAAATATCAAATATCTGAAAAGTTCCCCTCAATGTTTGAAGAGGCGCCTTTGGACAGGGAATACACACACACACACACACACACACACACACACACACACACACACGTCAAATTGTGTGAATGGTGTGGTTTATTTTATGCGCCAGTGCGACTTTCAAATGATAAGGCTGCAAAGAAAACACTGTAATGAATGGCTGATCGAGCTTTTGTCTATTTTATATACACACACATGCAGAAACCTGCAGCCCCCCACCAGACAGGATCAGATGTCCTGAGCTGTTCTTTGTTGAGTTTTGTTAAAAATGTCGTGATATTTAAGCTAAATGCTAAAAATGCCCAAAGCAAAAGAAAAAAAAAGGGTCGTTAATTATCCACCTCCTTTCTGACTGAATGGATCTTGACCCCTGTGAAGCTCTCCCTGGTTTTGTATACTCCTTCTGAATTCATTTTCCTGTTTCAAGCTCTGTCTTTTCTCTACAGCCCTTTCTCTCTCTGTCTTCTTACGCAATCTCCTCATAAATAGAAAATGGATGTGTCACTCAATTATTGTATTTATGCTGAAAATGGACGAAATGCTCAGGCCAAGGTTTATACCGGAGCCCACACACTGTTTTTCAAGCCTTCTTCCATTAACTTTATTTTTACTCCAGTATCAAAACACAGTGACTCATTTATCTCGACTGCACAGGTGGATAATGTGGTGGGCTTTTCAGTTCTGCTTTTTATAGTTTGTTTAGCAGCTTAAAAATCCATAGATACAAACCCCTCATGAAAATTAGAAACCAGTGCACGTGCGAGCATGAATGAACGTGGCAGCACAGGGTGAATACAAAGGTGAGGAAGGAAAGATGAAGAGCGGGGAGAGGAAACGAAGGGAGATTGTCCTGCGTTATTTTTCCAAGAGGGAAGCAGGTCTGGTTTTCTGTTTTCTTTACGCATTCGCTTGTACACAGAGCAAAGTGGTGACTGAGTAGGAATCGGTGACCTTTGAGCCTCGTTCATCCAGATGTGTGATGTGTTTTTGTTGTTTTAGCTGCTGCTGGGGTTAAATATGTCCCAAACCTCTGTTTCTTCCTGCTCCGTGGTGTTTGCCTTATTCTCAGCCAGGTGGTTCCTGTTCTCTTACCTTGTGTCGGACCAGTTTGGTAGCTGTGGTCACCGCCATGGGAGAGCCACCAACTCTTTCCATGCTTTCTGTTAAATGTTTTTACATCGCGTTGCCTTTTTTACTGCAAACATTAACAAAGGATTCAGCTGGGTCCATTATCCTGTTATTGTAACGCTTTCTCTTTTCTTTTTTACCACAACAACACAGTTAGTCCCAGTCTTTTAACTGATTCTACTGTGGGAAAAGTACCGTATTTTCCGGACTATTGAGCGCACCTGTTTATAAGCCGCTATTGATTTTATTCAAACAGTTTCATGTGGTCCACTCTGACCGGTTCTGATGCGACGAGGCTAAATGTATCGGCAGCACGGAGCTTTCTAGCTTGTAAAAAGCTAACGAGCTTCGTGCCGCCGATACATGAGCCACACCGGTGTTTAAGCCGCAGGGTTCAAAGCGTCGGAAAAAAGTAGCAGCTTATAGTCTGGAAAATACGGTAACATAGTTTAAAGTGTGATAGTGAACATTAAACACACATCACGTGTTTTGCAATGCAAAGCTGCATAAAACAGAAAAATAACTTGCATTCAGTTCAATTCAGGAGTTTACTATTGGTGCTATATTGGATTTCCAAACAGATATGAATAAAAGTTAATTATAGCCAGTAAAAAGTATTTACAGAAGCATTTAATTAGTTATGATGTAAAATTACCCATTGAATGGCTGTGTTCTGTATTAAATAAAGTCATAAAATCCCACACAAAGACAGAGCAAAACCTTGTAATGAAGGGTGAAAGAGACTGCGGTACTGAAACATCTGCAGTTTACAGCATTGTTAAGTAACATCTCTTTACACACACCCTTTCCCATATAAGTCATTTGTTTTTATTAGTAAGGAAAATAATTCCCACTCATGCACATCATGAGAATTGCCTTTAAATGTGTGTAAGCAAGTGTAAAATGTAGAAATTAATACTCAAAATAAAGATCACTTTGGTTTGTTGGCTGCTAGTTGAGCTTTAAAGACTTTTCCAACTCAAGAGACAGGACGGTAATCCTCTCAGCGTGGGATCCAGGCTCATTAAAACACGCCAGCGCTCTCATCCTGAGAGGACCCTGTCACCAGCTGAACTGTGACCCATTTTGGGTGTGACCCTTTCGTTTAAGAAACAAGGCTGTGGAGTCTATTATTCAGCATCCTGGGAACTAAAACTAAACACAGCAATCCTTTCAAGTGTGAGCCACGGCCGAGTTTGTCTACCTACCCTGACATTTTCTATACCCACTTATGCTTTCGCAGGGTCATGGGGGAGCTGGAACGTGTCCCAGTTTATATTTGAGGAGAGCCACTACATCCTGGATTATCATAGCACTGTCACGTTTTTATTCAATGGTATTAATTAACTGACTTGTTTTGGTCTAATGGGCAATTTCCTGAATATTGTTTGGAAAAGAATAAAGGATTGTTGTGGTACTGATCACTTTAAACTGGAAGTGAATGATTTATTGAGTGGGCTATTAATATTGTATAGATGTTAAAAGTGTAGTTATTGCATTTAAGTGTAAAATGTGAATGCTGAATGTAATTTCGAGAAATTGTATATAAGGTTTTGATAATTTTTTGATTTTTTCAATTTTGATTTATTTATTATTGCACTTTTATTGTTTGTACTGTAGATTTAATAACTTAAGGTGGAATAAATTAATCTATTTCTTGGCATGAATGATGATGTGTGAGAAATCTTTCTTATTTTAATAAATAAACATCCATTATATTAAATTAGATCAAAGAAATATCAGTTCAGTGTTATTTAGTGTTTTTGTGACTTTTTCTCACCACATGACTGAATACACATGATCACCATTGGTTTCAAGTCTCGCCTGGATTTTCAATGGTCAATCATCACACTGAAAAGAAACACCGTCCACTCTGTCTCTCCGTATGCTGCAACATCTCCCTCTTGTGTTGCTGTGTAGTAGTGAGCACTGTCACACACAGGCCCTCCTGGATGAGAGGGAGGATCTGAGGGTGGAGCTCCACCACCTCCCTCTGCTCTGTTCACAGCCACAGGTACAGTTTTTTGTTTTTTTTAAAGGCTGTAATCCAAAGCCAAAGCGGACCAAGCAGAGGCTGTCTGGAAGTTGTCAGTGGTGGAAGTGACATGCAGTGCCGGTGCTGCACAGTCAAGATAATGGACTGCACAGTCAAGCAGCCAGATGTTGCTCTTAACTAAATGCAAGTCAGTTTAGATTAGACCAAAAATGGGAAGTTTTGTGGCTGATCTCTTTCTTTTCTTGCTGATTTCCACAGGACATGTGTATGGAGGTAAGGTGCTGCAGAAAACAAATCACTGCTCCTCTGAACTAATGCTTAAACTGTTATGCTGTATTTATTTTTGAATTACTGTGACATTTAGTGTAGAGGTTGTGAAAAAGACTTTTCCTTATAGAAGCATGTGCAATATGGGTTTGAGTCATTTGCATGTAATGTTATGTCATGTAAATTTTTAACATTCATGCACAAACTGTGGTTGTTAACTCAATACAGATGCCATAGAAATATTGTTTTATTTACAATCTTTGATTTACCTAAAATGTGTGTGTGACAGTTGGCGGCTTATTGTTTAATCCAGTCTAGTATTGTAGACTGGTGACATATGGTAATATGCTGGATTATAATTTGGCTGGATGGTTACAGTACTTATGTTTTACACAGCAAAATTATCACTCGATGACACACTGCTCACCAAATCCCCCCTCAAATATAGTTTTATACAAAATATTTTCCTCTGGTGGTGACTTTCACAATTCCTCTTTTGTGAAAGTTGAATTGCCCAAAAGTTTTGTAGTTTTATCATTTTTCTAGCTTGTAATGCTTGCTGCATCAGAGCTGTAGGTGTGAAAGTGAACATCACAATCAACACGTCTGCTCCACTCTGAATAACTGGCTCTGTTGCTGCATCTGGAAAAATATCAACTGACACTCAACATCACTTGATACAGTTACAAACATCTCAATACCATCCTTTCACCTCTATATAAGAGCACAGAAGAGACCTGCATTCACATTCGAGGTGTCTGCAACTGTAGGGAGATTACTAATAATCCAATGTTCACTGCTATCACAGAGGTAGATTAGGGATACATGGACAGACATGGGTTACACTGACAGTAGGCTTATAGGCTTTATGCAGAGCAGCATGCTGGGCCTGCGTGCTGACTGAGTACTTCTCATTGGGACCAGTATTATAACACATGATAATAGCTCTAATAACAACCTTATTTTTTTTGCAGGCAGGGCCTCTAAGTGGAGATAACAAGGGATTTAAAGGCAAAAACATAATAATAAACCTAATATGACAAATGATATCAGGCAAGAAAGAAGGATGAAAATATTAAATCCATGGATGTGCTGTATGTTTATTTTTACAATTTGTACTTACTTGTAGAAAAGGGGCACCCTGTTTTTTGTGTTATACAGCATCTTTGACAAGGCCTTGCTAAACTAAAAAAATGTTATTAAATATAAACTACTCTTTGTGTCCATGCTTTACAGATTTATTCCTAATTCAATGTGTTAAATAGTTAAGATCAACCTGTACATTTTGACTTTTTACTGTGTAACATGTAAACAAAGGTGATTAACTTTTATATTACACTGTAGAATTGTTGATCTGTTCACATTAGCTTGAGTAATTTATTTTTAAAAAGCTAATTAGATCTTTTTATTGAGATAATTGAAGCTTCTATTGTATGAAACAGTTGGTGCTATTTGAATGTGGTTCTTTGTTCAATGTCACTCTACACTGCAGAGCTTTTTAGTGTCACCCATTCCCAGCAGTACACACACACAAACACATGCACACATGAGCACACACCTCTCTGACCTCAGTGTATGTCACGGTTTCCACAAATGGACCATCATTGTGACAGAGCAGTTCAATACCGCTGCTTTGCAGGTCAAATCAATTAAAATAAAGACAGCTTTACTTTTTATCATTCTCAGTGAGTGGTGGGTTTACTGGCCTCAGTCCAAAACACAAATTCACTGATATTAAAAACAATGGTTTAGCATGTTTCCATGCTAACATGCGCTTAGTTCAGCATGTGCTAATTAGCACTAAATGCAAAAGAATAATACTAATGATAAAAAAATAACTAAAATTGAACAAAATAAAAGTTGTGGCATTAGATGAAATGTTAAAGGATCATCAAAGAACAATTCATTCATCCTGAGGGAAACATGAATGTCTGTATTTAAGTGTCACACTGTTGAGACAATAACTTAACCTCAATGTTAGATTCACGATTCAACAGAATCATGAATGTGTGTGTACATATTTAAATAATAACCAATCTGACAGAGGTCGGGATATTTCAGTCTAGACCAAAGCAACAGAAAAAGAAATGTGGCTAAAAAATTAATCTTTGCTTATATAAAACATTCAACAGAAAGATATACAAAAAATACAACTTTTCCCCTCTATGCTTTTATTAATGTGGGCCCATTGTTGTGCTAATGTCAGCTTTTATCTAAAAGCACTGTGCCTTAGTTCAGCCTTACAGAGCCACTACAATACTGTAGATGACTAGCCTTTTTTAATTATGTCTGACATTAAGATACAATAAAATACCTTTGCCATGACTTAAAGATCTTTTACTTTTGTATCATGATGTTTCTCATTCAAATTAGCAGCATAGGTGGTGAAACAAAGCACCTAACAAATGATGCTAATTGTGTTTGCATGTTTGCGCAGCTGTAAGTCCAATTTAGGTCATCAACAGTGAAGTCTAATTAAGAACATTTCAGAGTGGCCTGCTCCAGAATGCATTAGTTGTCATTAATTGAATTCAGATAGCAGGTTCAAATGCAGAGTAGACGCCACATTAACAAGTCAGTCAATACAGATTAATGGAATTGTCTTTCCTGGGGGAAAGACTTCAGGCTATCACCAGCTCAACCTTTTATCTATGGATACACCCTAAATCAACTTTTTGCAGTCATTGCGTTGCATTAGATGAGGTAACAGCTTTTCATGATGTGGAAATCCATCAAATATTCATTAATCTGGTCACAATGTTTGCCTCAACCTTAACCTTTTTTTTTAAATTATTTTCATAGTTTCATTCTACGGTGATGGCTACATCCACCTGCGGACAGTGGAGACGTCCATTCACACTATAATCCATGTGCGATTTCGGACCTCGAGTCAGACGGGGCTGCTGTTTTTGGCAGCAGGAAGCAGAGACTTCATGCTGGTGGAGCTGATCTCTGGGAGGGTGCAGGTAGGCGTTAACATATGAGTAGTCGTCATGACGGGAATCTCTGGATGGATACAACATTTTGTTAATTGTTTATTTCACTGGGTACAAATATCATGAGAGAAAGTTTATCAATTTGTATTTTGTAAGAATCAAAACCATTAAAAAACTGATCTGGGCACAGATCAGTGAAACTTGTCTAGAAGCTTCCACATAAAAATGCTTCAAATCTTCAAAACTAAAGAAAAAATGTGTCCCTTGGGCCATTTTAGCTCATATATGTTGGCATTTACTAGCCAGAGGAGGGCCAGAAAGGAGACTGAACACACACACATCTGGGTGTCGGATTGCTCAGAGAGAAAAAAAAGTAAACCCCCTGGCACTGGCTTCATTTCAGAACAAGTTCCTTCATGACTGAGGTTAAGAGAGAAGACCACAAACGTTTAATAAAAACACCAAGTACAAGGCAATGGAGGTGCTAATGAAAGAGCTGTGTTGAAGTTTATGTATTAACCTCCAATCTGGTGTTTACAATTTGTGTGCACATGCAACAACTTAACCAACATGTAATATTTCTCATGTGATTTGATTTTCTTTTCTTAGTTTGTGTTTGGGAAAAGAAACAAAAAATTTTAAAAAGAGGGAGTCCTCACTTTTTCCTTTCTCACCCTCCCTCCTCAGTTACGTCTGGACCTGGGCTCAGGTGAGCGTTCACTACGCTCAGAAAAGGGCATTGATCTCAGTGACCTAGCGTGGCACACCATGGAGCTGACCCACAGCCGCAACAATGTTACCATGACTGTGGATCGAAACTCTCACACCAGCCTCCGAATGCCAGGGCCAGATCTGGAGCTCAGTGTGGAAGATGGACTTCTTGTTGGTGGGACAGCTGGCTTGAACCGCCCCTACCTTCTCAACATCTCCACAGGGTTTAGAGGTTGTGTGGATGAAGTTGTCTTCAATGAACACAACCTACTTTCCAGCCTTAGACCATATTCTGGATATAAGAGCGTCCATGAGGTATCTCTGGGCTGTAATTCACAGTTTTCTGCAACAGAAGAAGATCCTGTCAGTTTTTTCAGCTCTAAAGCCTTCATCGCTCTCCCACCATGGGAGGTGCTTCAAGAAGGAGTGTTTGAGTTTGAACTACACCCTTCTGCAAAAGAAGAAGATGGCATCGTCCTTTACAGCTCTGGCAACCGTGGTGGGTTTGTTGCCATCGAGATCCGAGATGGTCACCTGGTGGCATTGGTAGGGAATGAACAGGGAAGTAAGACTGAGCTCCATTCTCTAACACATGTCCACAGCAACCACACCTGGTACCCCATCCAGCTGCACTTGCTGCCTCACAGTGTCCAGCTGAAGGTAGGCAAGGAGTTGGTGAAATCCAGCCTGAGTGTGGAGCTTCAGGTCCTTCAACTCAAAGGTCCTCTCTTCTTAGGGGGGCTGAACGAGAAAGCCCGCGGAGAAGCAAGGCGAGCTGGTTTGCTTTCTGTTCCACCTGGAGGAAGAGGAGGCTCCTTTAAAGGCTGCCTTCGAGAAATTAGGGTTAACACTCAAAAGACAGGCCTGCCTCATGCCACAGTCACCAAGGACACCACTGTGGGCTGTAAAACCAGCCAACCACCAAAGATAGTGAACATCAACAGCCCGACAGATGTTCCAGAGTTTGAGGTTACAACTACACAGCCAACGACCAACAATAAGAAGAACCCGAACGTCTTGTTGCTGAGGAAGCTGGAGGTAGCTGAGGGAGGCCGGGCACCACTGGAACCCAAACACATGAAGGTCAAACTGATGTCCTTTGCTGATCTGTCTTTTAACTAATTTGACATGTTTTTTATGAACAAATGTAAACAAATACTAGCGTTGTAAGTCTGCTATTTACTCTCACTGGCAGGTGAATTTGGATTTCCGTAAATTGGGCATTCAGCCGTCCCAGGTGATGTTTCGCATTGAGGAGCAACCTGTTCATGGACAGCTCCGGTTGGACCTCAGTCCAGACCATGATGGGATGTTGGTTGAGGGCCAGGAGAGGACTATTACAATAGGAATGGAAGAGAAGGACCGGACATTCAGTATGCTGGACTTGTGGCAGGGCCGGGTGATGTACGTTCACAGTGGTTCGGAGGACCAGAATGACTTCTTCATATTTTCAGTCTTCTCCAGCAATAAGAAGCAGCTTCCCATGTTTCTGAAGGGCAGCCGTCTGCACCGGTTTGATATCAGCATCAGTCCTGTTAATGATGCGCCTGTGCTCAGCCTGCCAGAGGGAAACCTTTTTACCATGCTGGAGAACTCCAAACGACAGGTAGCTGCTACATTATAATGCCACAATGGTAAATATATTTGTTTTATTAACCATGAGAAATGTTTAAAAAATAATGCAATCACAATTCCCCCAGCTAACAACTGATGTGCTGAGAGTGTCAGACCCTGACAGCAGTCCAGAGGAACTGGTTTTCAGCTCACTGGGAGACCTCAACACTGAGGCCGGATACCTCGAGCACAAGGAGAACCCCGACAGGTTCGTGCTACGACTTCTGAGGTCTTACAGTACTTTGGAAATATTATCACCAATCACTGAGGTGAAGATTTTGCAAATGTTATTAGTTTCTGTGTATGAAAGCACCTGTATGAGTTTAACTGTATAACATCATTGATGACCACTGTACTGAAACTGAATGAAACTAACAGGACTACGTCTAAACTCCAGGGCCATCAACCTGTTCTCTCTAAATGATCTGGACGAGGGTAAGATCAGCTTTGTCCACACTGGTGTCTCCACTACCAGGCTAGCATTCAGGGTTAGTGATGGGCAGAAGGTGAGTAATGTAGCTGCTTTCCCAAGAATCATAAAGTCATACATTGTAACCAAGCTGTGTATAATTAAGGCAACATAAATGTTATATAGTGTTATTGTCATTACTTCAGATGTTGTAGCAGTTGACTGAAAGTAAAATATGACAGGACATTGGGTTATTTAACCATCTTCCTCTATTTATCACATCGTCTTCCTGCTCTCTTCTTTCATGTAATTTTTTGTCTCACTTCGTAATCTCACCTGTGGTGTTATTGTCTTCATTCTCCTTTTGGCAGATGAGCAACACAGTAATTTTGAGGATAATGGCGGTGGGACTCGAGCACAATCTGGTGAATAATACTGGACTGGAGGTGAACCAAGGCGAAGCTTCTGTCATCACCACCAGTCACCTTGCAATACAAGTTAATGTGGCTGATCCTGTAGTAGAAATCTGGTATTACATTACAGAGTTGCCGCAATATGGCGAGCTCCAGAGGTTGCACTCAAGTGGCGACTGGAAACCGACGAGCTCCTTTTCTCAGAAGCTTCTAGAAAAAGAACGGATCCGATACCTGAGCACCTACCAAGGCCTTCAGACTCACAACAACGTCAGTGATCAGTTCAAATGTAAGATCAGTATTGGTTCTTTGGCTACAGAGGAGGTGGTTTTCCCCATTACAGTACGCTGGATTCACTTCAAGATCACACGAAGCAAGATAGAGATCAGCGGCCTTCAGACTGCTGTTCTCACTCCTGAGGACCTCCATGTGATTTCAAAGGGTGTTAAACTTAATGAGAGTGACCTCCACTTCAGGCTCCTGACAGTACCAAAGAAAGGGCAGCTGTTCCTCAACAGCAAAGTTCTACTAAGGAACTCAACCTTCAGCCAGAAGAACATCACAGATGGACTGGTGAAGTATGAGCTTCTTAACAAGCTGCACGATGACACAAGAGACACTTTTAGCTTTCAAGTGTTTTCAACCCATGCCAACTCAACGAGCTACGACTTCAGAATCAACATTAGAGCTGAGTCCGGTAGCATCACTGTTGTTAACAAAGGCCTTTCAATCACTGAAGGAGGGAGTAAAGTTATCACCAAAGATATTCTGTTCACTCGCACGGCAAGTAACCGCGAGGTCCACTACAATATTACAGTGAGCCCCAGGCATGGGCAGATAAGAAGGATCAACCTCTCCAACTCAACTTCCATCAACGACAACATCATGACGTTCACAAACCAGGATATCACCGAGGAGAGGATCATGTACGTTCATGATGACAGTGAGACCAAGCAGGATTTCTTCGCATTTCAAATTGTAGTTTACAAACCACACAAACACGTGAACAAGAAGGAGGACAGAAACACGGGAGAGCACACCTTCAATATCTCCGTCCAGCTTGTCAATGATCAAAGACCTGTCAGGGTTGTCGATAAAGTTTTCCACGTGGCCCGCGATGGCCAGAGGTTGGTGACCCTGAATGACCTTCGTTTTCAGGATGATGACTTGGACTTTGAGGACAGCTGGTTGGTGTACACACGGAGGGGGATTCCCATGGGAGAGCTGGTGCTGGCCAGTAATCCCAGTCACAAGATGTACGAGTTCACGCAGCGCGACCTTGAGCAGGTTAGCAAGACTTATGTGTGATGATTGTTGGAGAGCCACGCGGTGGGTTTAAAGTGTTGTCAGTACATATGTCAGTATTTTAGTGTTAGAAATGTGTGAAGTCAGAAGGTTTCAGACACAGTTTGAAGAATCTACCATCATTTTAAAAAAGCATATCCAATAGGCCTTCAACTTATAGACACACTGTGTGACTCATACTTAAATGTGTTACTGGAGTTGCCATTTTTTGGCTGCTAGTTTTTCCTCTTTTTCATCATCGCCTCTTCTTTTTTCCTCGTCATAGAAAAAGGTGTTGTTTGTCCACAGAGGAGTGAGTTTTGGGCGATTTGTGCTTTTTGTATCAGATGGGAAACATTATGTTTCAACGCTGCTGGAGGTGAGTATAATATTTTGTCTTATGTATATTGGGGGTGCTACTTAGGTTTATATTACTTGAAAAGAAAAGTCAGTTTGCTCTACCAATCAGCTCTTTATCTTTTACCATTGATTGACTAAATTGTAAGTCCCAATGTTAGCTATCTAATTTTCAAAGAAGTGTTACTGGCCTGTTGTTGAATCAATTAGCGATTTACAGACTAATAATGCAGACAACATGTAAGAGGTAGGGTAAAATAATAGCAAGCAGTAGGATAAGTACCACAGGCAGTAGACAGTGTGAGAAATCACTCTTATTCCTTAAGATTTTATTTATTTAAAATGTTTTCTTTGTTTAAATCAGTAATTTATTTTAGTTGAGTTTTTGATGCTTTTCTTTAAATGGTGAAATCAAACGCTTGTTGGTAATTGAATATTATAAGGCCGTTTTCGTGTCAGCGTATCTAAGTCTATTGCTGTTTGATGTGGTCAGTTTAAATGCTGTAAATAATTAATTTCTCTCTGTTGTTAATTGTTAATTGCTCTCTGCAGGTGATAGCTCAGGATCCTTACCTGCAGGTGGAGAACAACACAGGTCTTGTGGTCCAGCGAGGCGGGATTACAAACTTGACCTCTGCAAACCTCAGCATCTTCAGCAACCTTGATATCCGAGACCCGCAAGAAGTAACATTCGAGGTCTTCCTTCCACCTAAACACGGCGTACTCTGCTTTAATGACAGAGAGAGCCACACTGTAACAGCAGCAGATGCAATTTCAATATTCACCCAGCGAGACTTGGTGGCGGGGCGTCTGGCGTATCACCACGATGGCAGCCACGAGTTGCTGGATGGCTTCAATGTGACGGCGAGAGCCAGAGAAAGGAGCACAGAGAGCCGTCCGGACAGAGGGAGGAGGGAGGTACACCTAGATATTGGCGTGCCGGTAAAAATATACCTGGAGAGTCATCAGAGGCCACCAACAGTCATCAGCAACCGTCCAGTGGTGGTGGCAGAGGGACAGAGTGTGTCTATAAACAGGGAGCATTTAGAGGTAGAGTTCCTCACATCTGGCATTATATGTATTTATTTTCTGTGATCTGATATTAAAATGTACTTTGTTCCATATCATGTTTGTGATATTTACAACCAGTTGATATCATAGTTCAATGCTGGTGATTCAGTATTATTTATGAATATGTCTTTTTTTTTTGACTAGGTGGTTCATGAGGACAGCCGGCCATCAGAGATAGTTTTTACTGTTCAGACTCCTCCCCTGCTGGGTGTCATTCAGAGGATATCCTCCGACAACAAGCATCAAAACATCCATGTAGAGCAGCAGCACCTCGATAAGGTACAGTCAGTTTGACCCACATTGAGTCAGGCTTAAAATGGACTTTTTGGAGCAAGGTCTTTCAATATGTTTACCAACTACCTTTATCTATCTGCACTGTAATGCTGAGGCAGGTGTTATTGCCTCCTACGTCTGGTTAGTCTTGTTGTGTTTTTAAGTTAAATATATTTTTGGGTGACTTTGTTTTAGAAAATGATGATTTTTAAGGATTATTTTTATTTTTTGGAGGAAAAAAAATATTTTTTTACATGCTTGAAACTCAGGCACTGTTACTTTTTGGAAGAAAAATTTATATATTTTTTTTCACATGTTTGAAAGTCAGGCACTGAATGTCCAGTTAGGCTGTAAAACAAGGATGATCCCGCACAAATATTTATGGTTTAAAGTCTATCTCTGTGGATAATTGTATAAAGTCTGATTACTCTTTATATAAAATGTGTTTTTACCAACATGTTTCTAAGAAATTTCTGTGAGGTAGTCTTTTTACTGGCCAAAGTGCTTGCAACTGTTACGTCAGCTTTTACTGAATAAAATCTTGTTAAAGTTTGCCAATTAACTATATGTTAAAAAAAGAGTAGAAAATGCTGGCCATTCAGGGTTAAAGGTTTTTTCTGTTACGTTCCTGCATGCAGGGTATTGAAGAACAGCCAACAACCTTGTTCACCCAGGAGGAGCTCAACCAAGAATTGATCATCTATTGTCAGCAGGCTGCAGGAAGCACCAATGATTCTGTTATGTTGGAGGCGACCAATGGGGTGACAAAGGTCGGATCTATCCGGCTGGAGATTGATATCATCCCAAACCTGCTTCCTCTGCAGGTACAAAGTGTCTGCCTTCATGTTCATGGTATCTTAGAGAAGGTGTGAGTCCTAGTGAGCCACCAATCAGTCAGTGCTTTCCTCTGCTCATTGATTCTGCAGGTGTCTGACTTGACCCTCGATGAGGGGTCGTCCCTGCCACTGACCTCTGACGTCATCAAGGTCGCCAATCATCACTTCTCAGGGATGAACTTCCTATACCAGGTCATCGTTCCACCACGATACGGACACTTGGAGCACAGCCGTATCCCGGGCATGCCAATTACTGCTTTCACACACACTGAGGTTTGATTAGGCACTGACAAAAAACCCCCACATTAAATTACATATAACATGTTATCAGTACATCGAACGTGCATCACACATATTGACAGTGATGCTAAAGATGTTTTTTTGGTAAACACTTCACTCCATCCTCCATCTGTTTCTAGGTGGAACGTGAGTACGTCTCTTACATCCATGACGGCAGCGACACACTGACAGACAACTTCACCATTGTGGCCAATCAGACGGAAACCAGGAAACATAGTCTGCCCTGCTCTGTGCACATCAATATAACACCTGTCAATGACGAGACTCCCGTTGTCACATCCAACCGTGGCCTGCAGGTGGGAAAAGCCTCATAGGACATGTTCTTAGGATGAGTACATATGATTACTGTTTTCAGCTGAAAGAGTGGATGATTGAATACTTCAGACTACATTTCTGTGTTTTAAAGTTTTTTTTAAACTCAATGTATGGTTTGATGTTTTAGACATCAAAGTGAACTTGACTATGACAAAGCATTAGATAGTTTTTGATTTGAAGATTCCCTATAAAACCCCAAGTTGTTGATATTGTCAGCTGACTCTGGGGAAGAAAGTGAATATGTGTATAGCCTGAAATGTTAATGCTTTCTCTTCCTTCTGATTGGTTTTCCAGGTGTGGGTGGGTTCGGTGACAGAAATAACCACAGATGATCTCAGTGCTGAGGACTCTGACACTCTTCCTGAGGGACTGGAGTTCATTGTCACACCACCCAGCAATGGCTACTTGGCTCTAAAGAGCGCCCCCTCCAGACACATCCTGAACTTCACTCAAAATCACATCCAAAGCAGACAGCTGGTGTTTGTGCACAGTGGTAAACAAACGTTGCTATTTGTAGTTTTATTTTCTAAAAGACTTTAAATGTAACAGATGAGTAAACTCTTCATATTCTTGATGCTGCCTCTGTCCCCGTGCAGGTGTGTTGTCTGGTGGTTTTCAGTTCCAGGTGAATGATGGTGTTAACTTCGCTCCACGCCAGATCTTCAGCACAGCTGCCCACTCTCTGATCCTCACCCTGCAGAGAAACCACCCTATGAAGGTCTACCCAGGTAATACACCAACCCTCTCAGTGTCTATACAGCACCCTGGTTGTTTAAAGGCAGCAGGTGTAGTGACTGCTGATGGGCGCAAAGGTTTTTAAACTATTACATCTGTAATCATGGACCAATATGTATTTTTTACACACTGAAAAGTTCCACCATCTGTATATATCTGTCTTTCTAGTATTCTTTTTAGTAATCTTGATCTTACTCCTCTTGATGATCAAATGAAACTTGAACAGAAAAGCTGTAGTGTGGTAATGTAGTACATTACAATGCCACTGGGTGGCCTTGCAAGTCCAAGACAGACTGCATTTTGTTTCTGCCTCCACACAGGTTACAGTTACTGTTGATCCTGATATATAGCCATGTGTGTTACAAGCAGTTAGTTGAGCCTGTTGGAAATGAAGCATTGTTGGCTACAGACATTTCTGCAAACTACTTAAAACTGATAGAAACTGCCTTTAGAGTCAGAAGGAACAAATCTGTCCAATTTTAGGAGAAAATGTGAGGAGAACATGTTTATTTGAATTATTAATTAATTTTAAAATTCAATCACTTACTGTTAGCCCATCTATCTATCTATCTATCTTGAAGGCTCAGTGACACCGATCTCAGAGAAAGAGCTTCAGGTGGTAACCAACAATGTCAGTGACATCACAAGAAACCAGTCCGTGGTGTTTGCAGTGACTGCTCCTCCTAAGTTCGGCCGCTTGGTTCATCGAATGCCCGACAACTCTACCAGAAACATTTCTACGTTCACACAGAGCATGGTAGTGATGTCTATTCATGCATATCTGTTGATGGTATATTACAGATGGCATTCACCTCTGATGATTCAAATGCTCCCTCCTTATTGTTCATCTCAGGTGAATGATGGGGTTATCCTGTATGATCAGAACAAGGCAGAGTCAGTGGGATGGTCGGCCACAGACACTTTCTCCTTCACAGTGTCTTCACCTCCTGCTTTCCTTCCACCGCACACCTTCACAATCTTAATCTCCTACCAAGCCAACGAACATCAGGACAACTCTCAACACAAAACCAGGCTACTGAACAATGCAGGTACTGTCTGTCTTTCAGATGGATAAGCATCTTGTTCCAGGAAAAGAGAAACAAATTGTCTGTCACTCACTCAGGGGCCGTGGTGGCCGAGGGAGGCATGGTGACGATCGACAGGGCAAAGCTGGATGCCTCTAACCTCCTGGGAAAAGTCCCGGAGTCGCACCGAAAAGATCACCATATCATGTATCGTGTAATTTCTCTACCCCGCCACGGAGTTCTGTCTATACAAGGACATAATCTGACCAGGTGCCTGACTCTTTTCTTTGTTCCTCACACGATGAACTGGAAATATTGTATTAAAACATTTTTGCAAATAGCCTATTATATGTAGGGAATTTTAATCATGGCTTTGGGTGATCACCTTTTCCCAGGTACCAACAAGATTTCTCGCAGGTCACCCTGAACAAGTTTGGCATCACATACATCCACGACGACTCGGAGACGACAAGCGACAGCTTCACTTTCCGGGCCTGGGTGGCTCCTTTGGATATCCCCTCCTCCTCTTCATCGTTTCTGTCTGCTTTGTCCTCTGATTCCTCCTCCGCCACTTTTCTTTCCTCTCGCTATTCAGCCTCTTCATCCTCGTTATCATCATTAGACACAGTTTCCCATCGCCATGTCAAAGACAACATGGCAGTGACGGAGATGTTCAACATCACAGTGACACCAGTCAATGACCAGCCGCCACTGATCAGGAGCAGAGCCCCCAGTATGAAGGTTGTAGTTGGAGAAAGAGTCATAATTGGACCAGACAATCTTCAGGTGGGCCAATTCAGAGTGTACAGGTATTCATTTGGGACTGCTGGGGTGATTGTCTGTAATTTGTATATACACATTTTATGTATGGTTTTTACTATACTTGATTATTTATCCATCATTGAAAACAGAAAAACATATGTAGCCGCCAAATAGTTTTCCAATTATTTATAAATGGGATGAGTTTTCTTTTCACACATTCACAATGATTTTATCTTTGAGATGTTCTCTTCTGATGAACAGTCTTATAAAATGTTGACATGCTTCTCACCCAGGTTGAGGACCATGATACCACCCCAGAGGAACTGCACTACCTTGTGATTAGCAAGCCCAATAATGGCTATCTGACACTTGGGGAAAGACCAGAGCCTGTGACCTCCTTTACCCAGTATGATGTCAATCATGGCCGACTGCATTTTATACAGCAGGTGAATGAAGCTGTAATACACCAGTGTGCATTATGGATTTCCATTTGAACACTAATTGTGGGGCAGTTTTCTGTAATTATATAATTGTTTTGAGTTGACTGAAAGGTGCCCATTGATTTCCATTCTTTGTGTTCCTGCGTTCCCTCAGGGTGAGCCCTCAACAGGAGTTTTCTACTTCAATGTAACCGATGGTCAACATGGTCCACTCTACAAACTGTTCAGTTTGGAGGTGCTTAAGCCCTCTGTATTAATGGTGAACAACACTGGCCTGTCATTAGTTCAAGGCCGGACTGCAGTGGTCCTGACAACCAACCAGCTGGCAGCTCAAACCAACGGTCGGAGCCATGCCAATATCTCCTACACGGTGACTACGCACCCTCAGCACGGACGCATCGCTATCAACGACCAGGAGGTCACCACCTTCTCCCATGAGGACCTCCAGTTTGGTCGTGTTGTCTATCACATGACTGAGCTCAGCGAATCAGAGGACAGCTTCCAGATCTCTGTGTCAGCCTCATCTCCTGGTGTTGATTATGGAAATGTCACGGCACAGACAGTGAAGGTAACTGTACGGCCCCTGATCTACCTGAGAGAGCCCGTTAGAGTCCCCAGCGGTATCGCTGTCAAACTGGGGAAAGCCATGATCGATGCCTCCGAACTGGCCCGAATCAGCAGAGCCGACCCAGTCTTTGAGGTTCTGTCTCCACCAAAACATGGAAAACTTGTCAAGGTAAAACTACTTGTAATCTGTGAAATATTGCTGTCTAGTAGGTCCCAGTGAGTCATTTAAAGAGTTCTTTCCTCTGAAGTGTTTGTCATGTACTGCTGTTAACTCTTTCCTTTGTGTATGCATGTATGCAGATGACCTATGACCCTAACCCAGCATCAGAGGTCCTGAAATCATTTACATTCAGAGATGTGGTGCAAGGTCGAGTAGCCATTGAAGAAAATCTGGACGATGGCGACAGCGATAACAATAATGAATCTACACTTACAACAGCTCGAGGTCATGCCCCCGCCACACCTCTCAATGACTCTTTCATCTTTCTGCTAAAGGCCGGAAATGTCCAGCCGGCAAAGGGCGAGCTTCACTTCACTATTTTGCCCCACCACCAAATGCATCATGGACCGAGTGGTTTCAATAAAGCAGACAGTGCAAGTCATGACCATGCGACAACCCATCAACCAACACACAACAGGACAACCACTGGAGGAGGAAGAGGAGGTGTACGAGGGGGATCCACGACACATAGTGGGGTAAACATTTTATCGCATAAGAACCACAACAGGACACAGCACAAGCCGAAGCCTCACAGCCGCTGGGGGAACCACTCACGCAGCGGGAGTCATGGAGGAAGATCTGGGAGCAGTGCAGAGGGAACAGGAGGAGGTCACAGTCATTCCCCACAGCCACACACTCCTGCTGTCCCAGAGAGAGACAGTCCTGCAAACCCTCCTGACCCCCATTTGGTTCATGTTGAGGTTCTTCCTCGCCCTGCCTCGGACCCCCTCCTTATAATCCTGCCACTGCTGGCCTGTTTACTCCTTATCGTAATTCTTGTAGTTTTAATTCTGGTGTTTCGCCACCGCAAAGAGAAACAGGCCCGGCTGCGGCTCATCCAGGAGCTCGCTGCAGTGCCGCTTCCCCCTGAGGAAAGTCCTTACATGGGCCACCCCGAGCGGAGCGTTGCTATGCCCTCAGTGGTGGTCACCCCGCTCGGCTCTGCAAGCTGCCCAACCTCCCCCAGGATACCCATGAGCCCCAGGAGGAGTCTGGCCCCTGGGATGACCTTCTGGGGGCCATGTGAAGGTAACATAGCAGGTGGTAACAGTAACGTCCGAGATAATATAACTTGCAGTGATGCACACCCACCTTTTACTGCAGGATTCAAGACCTCCGTGAGATCTCGGTCTCCAACTCCAACTCTGAAAAACAACCAGTACTGGGTGTGAAGGAGGTGAATCAGAGAAACACTGTGCCTTAGAGTGTGAAGATTACAAATGTGTGATTTCCAGAGAACGTCTAAGGCACATCTGGCTGTCACATTTAAGTCATTTCACCTGACTTTGACTGGAGACATCTTTGTTGTAGTAATTTACTGAAAACCTGTCATTTTATCTGTAAGATATGACCTAACTTAGATATCTAAGGGACCTGAAGTACAAAGTACTTACAGTAAAAACAGTCTCTGACTGATTCCTGAAAACACTGGTTCTTGATAGTGGCAACACATATTAGATCTGTAGAAGTTTTGCAGAACATGGAAGCGAAACATTGAAGTAGCTTAACTTAATTTACAGTGGATCACATTAAAAGCAGCTGAGTTTTGAGTTTGTTCAAATGTGAGTTAGTAATGTAGGGGTAATGACCACCTCTCACCACAAACTGTCGTGCACATTGTACCAATTTAAATGTTATTTTTCCTTGTACGTCAGGGACAGGTGTTATTCCCTTGACTTCTGTACTCGTCTGTGATTTTAGTAGCTTGCTTTAAGTACTTGAACATTCTTGTCACTTTTGACCCCTTATATGCCTGCATCTGTTTGCCATGCACTGTGAAATTTTGAATAAAAACAATATTTCTAAAAGATGTCTGTGTGTTAAGCTCTTACACAGAAAACATTGGCTAGTTGAGTAAAAACAAAAAAGATCCTAAAACATACTAGTTTTAGATGATCTTTCTGTAATGTAATGCATTACACCAACAATCTGTTGACAATGAAGATGCACGTTGGATGTGGTGATATACAATTCTGTGCCAATTACGTAAACTTCCTGGGGGGTTTTATGTAACGTTCAAAAGTAGGCCTCAGTCAGCAGAGCCAATCGATAATCAAAGACAAAAAGTAAAAAAGGCTTTGGGGGTGGGGTTTAGGCTGCAGGCAAATGCATCTTTTTTTAAGTCAGTACTTGAAACATGTATACAGATGTCCATTAACCCATTTATACACTACAACGTTCAAGGTGGTTCCTCAAATTCGTAAAAGTAAATGTAACCCTTGATGCATCAGACGAGTTAGGGCTTTGTTTTTTAAATCAATTAGTAACTACTAATGTACCGTATGAATTGGCTAACATTAAAATGACAACTGACGCACATTAAAGAGTTAAATGGACCAGAGAGGAGAAAGAGGCTGGTCTAAATAATGAAGGGCCTGTGGCGAGTTGGAGTAACTTGATCTGTAGTCTGTGAACTCTGGTGTCAGATATCAGCAACTGGACTGCTGCTGCCTCCACAGGAAAAACAAAAGATAACACGCTGATAACAGGCTACATTATGCTGACTGAATCTGACATAATATTTGGATAATTTGTAGAATAATCAGAGGATGGGGAAACAATGGCTGACAAACAATATTGTAGCTTTATTTTGAAATTTGGATTCAATTATAGGGTTTAGTGATGCTGCCTTGGTCTCAATTTTTCTATCAGCCTTTCTCATGCGACAGATTTAATAATTCAATCAGATTCTTCTCTGTTTGTGCCTGGAGTTTACATGTCACAGCTCAGAAATAAAATATGTAAATATCCTGAATATAAGCAAAAAAAGTATCAGTTTTATTATGTAAGCAAAACTATAATTTATACTCTGGGAAAAGAGTCAACAATACAAATTCTTGATTGAAACAGAGTCTAGTTTTATTCATTTGCTGAAAATTCTGTCCCGTTGTGTTACATTAAAAGTGTTGAGGAAAAACACCAGTAGTGATCTTAGTGAATTATGTTTCTGCAGCACGCTGTTAAAAACAACAACCAGGATGGTGGTTTGTCCTATTATAAACCATGTACAGTCAAATCCCTGGAGAGGAATGTGAAGTCACACCTGAAATTACAGCACTTACCAGAAATACTCTATGTGAGTGTAAAACTGATACCAGTAGATACTGTAAACTACTGCAGTGCACTGAACTGTTGACCTCAGTTGTCTATGGTGAGTGTTTCCGCCGTGGTTCTTAGGAACATATTGGTTATATTTACCAGATCCTAACTTCCCTCTGGGTGCTCCGCCTGCAACCTCCTGCTGAATTCAGGGAGTTTTTCAGTGAGTCAGGCTCAGTAAATCAGTACAGGACACCAGGTTGAAAAACCGCATCTAGTCCAGTAACAGTGATTACAACACACAGTTCAGTGAGCTCATTGTGGGAACAGGTTAACAACCAGTATAACAACCATGACTGAAGCTGTTATTTATGGGATTTGAACATTTCTGACCCTTGATGATATTTTTAAAAAATTACATAGTGGTAAACAGCAATATATGCCTCTGAGATAAATGGGCTTCATCAGGACGGTCACTTGTTTTCCCCTAACAAAAAACCGCCCTCAAAAAAGTTAAAATATGTTATTATGACATAAAAAGTCCACACCATCTTGGTTCAGTGTTTCCATAACCATCCATCATATTGAAGTGTCTGTATATACTGGGTCTGACCTCTGACTTCCCCTAGAATGAGCAGAGAGACAGATGTCGACCTCAGGTTTTAATAAAAACATCTGGAAGATGCATGAACTGTGGAGCCAGGGCAAATTCAAATTATAACACAGAGACAGTCTGACAGTATCTGAGCGGCGAGAGAGATTAGACATCAGAAGTAGGTCAAATTTCAAGCTGCAATGAAAATCCAACAACTAAACTCATTGAGAAGAGTAGATTATTCCCTCTTTCCAGGGTCAAAAACATGCATACTGTCCCATCAAAACAATACTGAGTAGGTCTTTCAAGTGAAAACAAAAACATGTTGAGATAACAAAAATCAGCAAATTCATTTAGTCCTGTCTTTGAATCATTAACACATCCAGTTTAAGTGTTTGGGGGAGTTGTTTCCTATCTTTGTTTCTGTTGGGTTAAATGTGCTTCCCTGATGGAGGGCTTCCTTGAAGTGGTAAGGTGGTGCAGGCGGTCACATGACCCTGAAATCAGGAATCAAACGGTAGCCCCTGTCATGTTGAGAGCAGCTGTTTTAAATATCTGCCGCGGTCCCGCTGAGTTGCAAGATGTGCCTGGAGCGTCAGCAAAATCCCTGTTACTGGTACATTCATCAGAGCTGTTCAGATAATCCAAGAAGATGTCATGTGGCCTGCATTTTTTTATTAAAAGGTTGGTATATTTCTTCCAAAGCACGTACCGGGCGCGAGATCCATCACAACTCAAGTCTCCAAGGTTTTCTCTCTTAAAGGACAATGAGGTGTTCCCCATTACCAGAGGACAAGACCATCAATTATACCCCCTCTCTTCAGACTTCCTCCAGTGTCCTTGAGGCCTTTGTAGTCCAACCTCTGCCTTATCTCCCTCTTGTCCTACTGGTCATCGTCATATCTTTGCAGCGTGTCCTCTAGCTTGGCGGTGATCTTCTGGAAGAAGCTGATCTGCTGGCGGAGGTGGTGCTGCATCTGGGAGCGGAAGTCTCGTACACGCGTGCGGTGGAAGTGCTGGATTTCTGCCAGCGTGGCACAGGAAATGATGTTGCAGCGGTCATGGAGGTCACCTTCTTGCTTCGGACAGTCTTTCACCTTGGTCAGCGCACCTGGGGAAAGATGGCGGAGGAAGGGAGAAATGATGAAAAATCAGATACACATAATTACAGAAATTAAACTAGGGCTTTTTCCAATAAAAATACATTTAATTCAAAGTTACCATGTGGCAAAGTGGTAGGTGTCTGGTTAGGGTGCATAGCACTCGATATGCCTCTTCTCTCACTCTCCTATCAAAATTAATTAATCTTTTCATCTTTTCTAATAATAACATTAAAAATAAAAATTATTGATTGAGCTATTGTTGCTCTAGCTCTTTATGTATCTCTTCTGTTTTTTGAAGCCTTTACTACTGGGAGATTAGCTTGTTTAGTAGCAATCTGAGGCCTGTATGCTAACGTAGCTAAGCAACAACAACAAAAACTACCTCAACTTCCTATTTTTGCATTCAGGTTTTTGTTTGATAAAACCTTCAGAGGTGCTATTAAGAGTGTTTGTTACCATTGGAAAGGCTAGCTGTTTCACTTTGACAGATTCATGCTACGCTAATCTAACTACCTCCTAGATAGCCTATTTAGCACACAGATGAAAGAGGTATCAATTTGTTTACCTCAAGCAAGAAATTGAAAGTGCATTTCTGTAAATGTTAAATTGATTCTGTAATGAACACTGCTAGTTAAAGAAAAGTAGCTAGCTATGAGACACTAAAAGAAAGCTAAAAGGTTGGAAAGATGAGCATGTGGCAGGTACATGGAGGTGGTAAAACATTTTTGGTGCTTTTCCACTGCATGGAACCAGCACACCTCGACTCTACTCGCTTTGGTTTGGTTTTCCATTGGCAAAAAGTACCTGGAACTTAGTACCTGGTACCATTTTTCCAGTACCCGCTCTCAGGTGGTTCAAAAATACAAAGCTGCTCAGGTACCAGCAGGTACTAAAATGTTCTTGGTCGCAATTGTCACTGTGTCATCACTGCATGACACGCAAACATTTGTACCTGCAAGCCGACACAGTCTGCACAGCTATAGTCAGAGTAACAAGTTTCTACTATGTGGGAAAAAATCCAAAGTACAATAACTTTAGGCTTTAGTGCAACGTTAAAATTATATTTAAAAAACGTCAGCAGGGATCCTGAGCTCTGACCGTCTGGTCGGTGCAACACCTGATGGAGATTGTAGGGAGACCTCACATCTCTGAAAACGTATTTGAAGTTAAAAAAAAACTAATTTCCAGCCTGAAACAATCTTCAAACTGCTTTCTGTGAGACCACAAGAGCAGAACTCTGAAGATTACTTCATCAACTTCCTGCTCCTTCACCTGACGACCAGCTACACGCAGGAGGGACTATCCTCTGCGATGGAAATGCAACCAAGGCAAGCAGAGGCGCCTTTTGTCATAGTCAATAAAACACAGGTAATAAAAAAATATCAGCAGAATGGACTTGGCAATCATTTTATTTTGTACATCTGTGCTCATCCTACTTTCCTACCTCCCTGTCTCACTATCTAAGAGATGGCAGTCTATTACGAAACCTAGGGTTAATATAAAAAAGGAAGGCCGCCAGACAAATTCCACAAGACTGATCGTAAACTTCTTTTTGTTCATGCTGCAGAACGCTTTTAATGCAGATTTTTCTTTTTTCCAGATTTCCTTGAAGTTACCAAACGCCCGGTCATGACTCAGAATGTTTAGTGTGACTCAACTTTTGGGGGGAAGTGGTACAGCTTGGATTAGACCTAACCAATGAAGAATGGATGAAGAGGAACTCAGCATAAATCACTGACATGGCAGTGTGCGCAGGAAACGATGAGCAGGCTAGACCCTGACCTCGGTGACCTCACCTCCTGTTCAAGATCTCTCTCTTTATCTCACCATGCCTGCAGAAGTTACACAGTGAAATAAACTTGGACTTTGCTCTCCACGATGCCAAGGCGATTACAGAGCTGTAATCTTGAACTCTTGCGCTGTTGTGCTGGCGTGAACATACTTACTCTGTAACCCCCTGCACACCCTCATACATGCACCTCCCCTCTTCTTCGTCTTCCTATTTTTCTTCAGGAAGGAGGAAAAGAAGGGGAAGAAAAGAGGAGGAGGGGAACCTAATCCTGAGAGCGCTCCATTTTGCATTCCTGCAGTCCCAGGGCAACACAGGACAAGAGGCCCAGGAATCTCCGCTCATTCAAATCAGATGTAGCCTTTGGACCTCACAGACAGAACTAGCAAAGACGGTTGATACTGTACAGAGACATTTAGGTCACCGAAGCGGTCCACCTTAAGTCTCTAGCAGCTGTTTGAGTAACGTTTTTTCTAGTTTAGTCATTACTGGAGAAACTGTTCAGCACTGTATGTAATGGAAAGAATTTAGTGGCGTGCAGAGCTGCTAAGATGAATAAAGGTTGATTAGTACCTCTTAAAGTGTCATGTTCATCTAAGTTAATGAGGGTAAATGGTTCGTGATTCACTGAGCTAAAGGTACTGTCTGTTTTCTCATTAAGCATCACTAGTAAAGGCTTTTAGAAATGAAAACCACGCTGGTACCCAAGAACGAAAAACAGTGAGTCCTGGGAGATGACCTAAAATGTCAAAATGATGTTTCCTGTTTCATTACAGTGATTCATTTATTACACATGTTTTCTGCCTGGTTGAGTCATTATGATCCATGGAGAGATAATAATCTCACGTATTAGCAAAAGTGAAAAAATCAATTTGAATTTGAGCTCAGTACTTAAAACCTAAACAACAGGAACAGAAGTGAGGGGAAACCTTGTTAAAAGTTTGCCCTCTTTGTGAGCCACAAAACAATGGCTTATTTGTCAATTGGAAAGGAGGAGACGTCTTGTCAGTCACAGGGACTACTGCGATTCAGTCTGTTTCCATAGTAGAAGCTGTGATTGTATCTAGAGAACAGCGGACTATAGAAACGGTGCCTCTAGGTTTGGCAAAGGTCTGGACTTTGCGTGCCAGGAGCAACTCCCTCCTCCCAACCTGCAAGGGAACTAACAAGCTAACTCTTCTGCAAATCCTTTGTAAATGTCCATGTGTGTGTGGGTGAGAGTGTGTTTTCTGTGTGTTTGCAAGTGAGCCCTCACAGTACCCAGAGCATTACAATGGGCCATGGGTTTCATGTTTCGACCCAGATTGATACAGCAATTCAGTAAATGAAAACAGATGTTGGCCTTCATAAGAAAAGCAGTCAAAATCTGCATCTTTTTATGTTGTGCTCCTTTATATTGACATGATTCACACATACAGAGGCAACGGGCTGGATGGGGTTTTAGAAACATCATCAAATTTTAAAATCAAGAAATCTTTGAGTCTCTTCTTTGTGCTTGTTTCACAGGACATTACAGTCTGCTGCATGAAGCTAAGAGCAAGAGGCCTCCCTTGAGTGAGTGAGTCTACTCTGGATTCAAACCCTTTGTTTAATGTCTTGAGGCTACTTGAAGCAAACTCTGTACCCTGCCCTAACTTCAACGAATAGACAAATAGAAATCTGCTTGATCCTGCATCTGTTTCCTTGCAAGCATGCAAGAGATTTAATGCATTTTTATGTCAGTACGTAACTCCTTTTGCATGTTTCTTTCATTGCTCACTGTAACACTGCACATATTTTTCTCCAGTATATGTGAATGTTCAGACTGAACGACAGCTTATTTATGACATGTATTAAAATGAATTGTGTATATATGTGCTCACTATCCCCGGGTACTCTTACATTTACACTACATGCCAAACACTGCAGTTCTGCATTTGGGACCAAGAACAAACATACACACACACACACACACACACACACACTTTCCCACCTTTCTGCACATGGATGATGTCAGGAAAGTTGGCCAGGTGGCCCCTGTAGAGATCCAGCAGGTCAGAAATGGGGTCGAGGTCCTGGCGTGGCTGCTCAGCAAAATAATCTCCAATGACCTCATAGGTGTCGCCCGTATAAGCGATAGCTTTGTTCAGGCCCACTGAGTAGGCCTGTTGGTCCAGCTCGAACGCCTGTGCCAGGAGTTTGAAGGACTGTCCGACCTTCTGGTACTCTTTCTTGAACCCCGCCATCTGTTTGCGGGCGAACTCGTTGATCGTTGTGTTCACGACCACGATGTTCTCGTCCATCTTCTTGGTGAAGGTCTTGAAGCCTTCGACCTTACTCTCAACTTCCTGCAGGTCCAGGGGGACAGTGGGCGGGCTGACAAAGAAACAATGGAGAAAAGACAAGAAAGTGTTTAACTTTATTTTGAAATTCCTTCCAGATTTTTAACAGTACATCATCTTTATGACAAAAACACGTGATAGCAGTTTATCCCTCTGTTCTGCTTATCTCTCCCTCACTATCAGGAACTCCTTATAATGAAAGCCTTTAGTTACAGCACATTAAATCAAGGAACATTGATAACAGTTCCTTGGTAAAATTCCTCCACTTAAACTTTAATACTGTTACAAACTGTGGGTACTGAAAGATGTGACACAAAAGAGGACTGTTGTCAGCTCCATAATAGTAGTTAAATCAGCTGCATTAGAATGCATTGAGGTAACAAGAGGTGTTTCTGTTATACTGCCCACAATCTGTACAGTACTGACACATTTACGCATTCATGGAAGTGCGTAAAGGTATTGTTTACGGTCACTTTACCTCAGAGATCCATGTCTTGTATTTTGACCTACATTTCAGATAATGCTTTGTACTATCATCCAGAGAACAAGCTAGAACTTAACACATTCATCTTGTGGGACTCTGGAAAGCTGGAGGCAAACCAAACAAAACCTGAAAGACACACTTTGTCATGTACTCCAAGCACATTACATCAACTCTTTGAACCATTCGGAGGTGATGACATCTCACACATATATTTAATTTAATCACTTCCCGCAGAAGCAACAAGGCTACTCAGTGTCTGCTCAATACTTTTTTGTATGGTTGTAAGAAAAACATAGTAATACATGTTTCACACTCAAAGCCTGAGTTAATTAACTCAGCCTCCTACCTGATGGTGAGGAAGAAATTGGCCCCGACCAGTTCATCCCTCTCTGCCTTCCTCTTTCCCTGTTTCCAGGCCTTCTCGTCCGCCCCACATGTTAGGAAATGCTGGAAAACATCACAGCGGGCCAGCACGGGGTGGCTGGTCATGTGGTTCATCCACCATATCAGGCCCTTCCTTCTTTTGGAGATGAAGTCCTCCTCAAAGCGACCCGTGGCCTGCTTCTCCGGTAAGTGGGGCACGGAGATGACGGGGAAGCGCTCCACGAGCCGAGCGTACAGCCAGTCGAAGTGTTTATACCTGCAGGAAGGAGGAAAGAGGGGAGAGGTGGGAGTTAAGTGCAAATGAGGGGTAGTAGGAAGTGTGGTAAATAACAGGAAAATATAGTAAGAAGGAGCAGAAAAGAAAGCGGGAAATGAGGGGGGAGTGGGGATTAAAATGTAGCTGACATGACAAACCTACTGACCAGGAAACAATATGAAAGGTACAGAGGGAACATCAGGAAGTCTTCCAGATGGCAACGAGTCCACAGGTCTGTTTTTGTAATTTAGTGGGAACACTTGTGGCCATAAAAACATTTATTTTAATAGTGACTGAAAGAAACCAGAGAAAGACAAGAAGGACAACGTGTACCTGCGGTTGACTTGAATATTGGTGTGCGTCGGGGTCAGGCCGTAGGACATGTAGCTCTTCATGCCTTTAAACTTGGTCTGTTTGGTGGGATCATCAATGGTGCACGTTAATGGGTAGGGGTCCTCCTGCCACTCTGGTCCATGCTTTCCCATCACCACGCAGATCCTGTCCCCATCCTTCACGAAAGCTGAGGCCTCCCCCAGCAGGAAGGCCTCCCCTCCGGACTTGACGAAGGTGGAGAATCTGTTGAGGTTCCTCCCCACCGTGGCTGAGCTCTTTGCCTGCTGGTGATGGTGCTGCTGGGCACTCCCACGCCCTGGCAGGGAGGTGGTGACCGGGTACAAGGAAGGGCTGGTGCCCAGACCCGGAGGCGCATTGGTTGCAGGAGAGCTGTCATCCCAGTCGTCGTCCCAGTCGTCGTCACTGCCTTGGCTGGTGTGGAAGCTCCCTCCTCCACTACCACCACTCCCAGCCCCAAACCCTCTCTGAGACTGGGTGTCGGAGGACGTGTAGGAGGTGTGGGTGGGAGTCTGGGTTTTGGATTTGGGCGAGGAGAAGCCGTTGTTGTTGGCGTTGGAGGTGATGTGGTCCCTTATGACCTCAACATAGGAGGCAGGGAAGAGGCCAGCCTCCCCCTTACTGTTCTCCCCCTCCAACCAGCCCTCCAGCTCCTCCTCACTGAACAGAGTCACCAGCTCATTCTCTGTTATGGAGATCTCCCCTGGGTTTTCAGAGTGGAAATCGTACAATACTCTTGCCTTCAACGCCATAGTTGCAATATTACTACTATTATTTGGGTCAGATGTTTCTCACTGCAAAGTTTCCACAGGAACTTTTTCTCCCCTTCAGATCTCTATGAAATCTGAATGAGGTTTAAATAACAGCAGCAGCAGCGACAATTAGGCAACTCTTCCACTTTTATCCAAAGTAAACAAGCTTGTATCCGAGATCCATGCACAAAAGAACAAGAAGGACAGAGTCTCGTACCCGACACCCACCTCCTCTCTCTCCGCTCCTCTCAAATATCATTTGTTTCCATGCAGAACTTAATCCAAGTCGGAAAATGCGAACCAAACCTGGCTTTTTTACCCGAGGAAAAACACCGGGTAAAGTTAAAGGCTGACAGACCAAACGGCGGCAGGGTAGCTGTTTTATTCCTCCAGATAAGAGCCGGGGGAAAGTCCTTTTTTTTCTTTCCTCCCTCCTCTCTTCGAGATGCTTGTAAGTTAAAGGCACCAGTCCTAACACGTAGTAGACTGGCTGAGTAACGGAGGGTGGAGCCAGCAGCGAGTTCAGTCTAGTCACTGCATTCATACATGGAAAAAAACACATCAACTCATCCGGTTTGTATGTGAGATTATGCTACATCATCTGCTCCTGGTATACAGTTTATACTGTTATCAGTACTACTGCATTGATCCATGAACGTGCCTCAAATCAGCTGTATAATTTATATTTTTTTAAAAAGCCTTATGCTAGTGTAG
>OOFC01050700.1:8785-27102 GCA_900323345.1 Pseudochromis fuscus | reverse complement strand
TTCTGCTATTTGTGCATGTAAACACTGATCCTATCTCATGCATGCGGAAGGGGCTCCCTTTCACTGCGTCTCAGCCCTAAATTCCTCCCTGTATCTCCCTGCAGTGCTCAGTGATGCGCAGGGAGCACACGCACGCATGCACAAACACACACACACACACACTCGGCTGATGGCCCTGATGACCCAGGGACCTGATGTGACAAACACAATAAGAAGGGCACAGTTTACGTCAGCAGCTACTGAATGGCTCACTAAAGACACACACACACACATATGCAGACACACACACACTGTCTTTCCTTCTCTATTACTGGAGTTTTCAAGCAATCCTTCTTCGCCTCTTACCTACCACATTGCACCACAACAACAACAGGCTCTATATCAGAAAATTTAAAATTATAATGCATTCTTCAAAGGGAGTAAACCTTAACATCAGCCAAGTCAGACTGAATGCACGTATAATACAAAACACCATATTAATGCACAATATTTCTAAACCCTCACACACCCAGCTCTCACTCCCACGTGAAAGTAGCAGAGGAATGAGACAAAAAGTAGGAAACCAATTTGTTTTATGTGGTTATCAAAGTCTTGTTTGAATTTTGTGTTAATAATTTAAATTAAAATTGTTTAAATAATATATATGTTTATTTTTAACATGCTAAAGGTCCCACTCAGAAAAGTCGGCCTAAGACTTATGGACTTACATCTTTAACTAAAATAATAAAATAATTTAATTACTTGTTGACTTAATAATCAGAAAAAACAAGTTCACAAACTAAACAAAAAGTCATTACATAAGCTCTGTAATGAATTAATAAATAACCTGAGCGCCTGGACTAGATGTAGGGGAGAACACTTTTACCAGTGTTTTCTGTAGCGGGGAGGAAATGGAGGGAGAGTGATTCACTGGAGATGGAAAAAATCTGGCGGCAGTGATGCTGCTGTGCAATGGGTGACTCAAAGTCTGTGTGTGGTATTAATGCCCTCCTTTCTGTTTTAAAAAGAGGAAACAGGGAGAACTCAGGAGCGACAGAGAGGTAGAGAAAACCAGAGTGACAAAGAGAAACAACAGAAGAAAACCAAGTTGATGGAAGAAGAGGAAAAAAAAGAGAGCGAGCAGCGCTGAGCGGCACTATGCTTGAGCAGTCCTATTGACTGACAAGAGAAGGACCAGAGACCTATTGTTGAAATCCCATTCCTCACTGTATTGTCCGACCTTATCAATGCGGGGTCACCAGGAACAATGGTGGACGCTCCCATAAGTTCTCATTTGTTGTTTGTCGCATAATCAGCCTCAGACCCTACATCTGTAAAAACTTCTTACCAGTCGAGAAAGTGTATGTGGCATCCTCTGGCACTTATTTATTAATGATGACAGGAACACTTGTTATTCACTGAGCAAACACTTTCACAAACATGCATTTTCTATTATTTTCTTTCTATATACAAGATTATAACATATACCTAACAGCAAGTCCTCATTCAAATATAATCTTACAATGAATTACCATATTTTCCTGACTATTGAGCGCTCCTGTCTATAAGCTACTATTGAATTTATTCAAACAGTTTCATGTGGTCCACTCTGACCGGGTCTGATGTGACGACGCTAAATGTATCGGCGGCACGGAGCTTGCTAGCTTGTAAAAAGCTAACGAGCTTCATGCTGCCGATACATGAGCCACACCGGTGTTTAAGTTCAAAGCGTCTGAAAAAAGTAGAGGCTTATAGTCTGGAAAATACGGTACTTTGTTCACATTACATTTGCAGTTTTTTTTTTGTTTTTTTTTAATAATGATGCATAAATTCAATTCTTTAGGAAAAAACTAAGATTATGGGTGTGTCTCGCACAGTCTCCCTGATGTGTTACAGCCTTATTACACCAATTAATGTCAACATGCCAAGAATTTCAAACCTGATGTTTTTAAACTCCATTCATGTCACAGCCTCAGTGTTTTTAAAAAGGACCATTGACCACTTTAGTATTTTGAGGGGCTGTAGATTAAATTCATTAGATCCACGAGATCACAATTATTCTTCTTATGAGTTAAGCCACATATTTAATTGTGAATTAAAACAAACTCTCTATAAAATATGTTCATAACCAGAAAGTGGTATAGCAAATAAAATCTTTAAAAAGACTCCTCGCTGTTTGGGATCAGGTCTGTTTATCAAACAACTTGAGGCTGAGCTGTTTGACCTTCAGCAAGAAACTACAACCACATTTTTCGTATGAGTGTGAGCACAGAGCAGCTGAAATGCACTGTGCACAGATTTCACCTTATTATAACAATGTGTTGTTTTCACATCTTTGAGAAATCTTTTCTTCTGGAGAATTCAAACAAACTTTGGCCGCACAGTTCAGATCACAAGCACTGAACCAATGATGTGAAACAAGGCATTTCAAGTTTTACTGACAACTTAGACGATGCAGTTCAACCACATCAGGAGCAAAGTTGATGTCTGGGTATTAATATAAATTGACGAAATCTCACCCCTGCAGTAAACACAGCAGCATTGCCACTCTCCAACATCTCCTCTAGTTCTTCATCTGTTGTTGCTTTTCCAGCTGGAAGGAAAATGAATAAAAAAAATGAAGAAAGGTTAAATATAATCAATACTGTGGACTATCACATGCTTTTGTTACTCTGTATTTAAATGTCACTCACTGATCTCTAGCTGTCTCTGAATACGTCCTTTACTCCTCTCCCGGAAGTCCACCTGAGCTTCATTATACTTTGTCATTACCTCTACGAACTTCCTGGACAGCACTGCATGCTGGGAAACAAAATAATAAACACAATAGCACACAAGTAGATAAGTAATCTTCCTGAAAGCAACTTTATTTTTTAATGAATGTTTTAACTAATGTCTTCTTCTCTTCTCATTTTATAAGATGAGAACAATTAAAAGAAAAATGATCTTCACAAAATAATGAATAAGCCTCCATCCAAAGGCCATCAGAATCACCTCATGGGAATTATTTACCTGTGATTTACGTATCCGCATGTCAGCCGACACCCTCTCCTGCTCTTCTGACTCCAGATTCCTCTCGATGGCTGGGAAACAGTCCAAGGCGGTGGTTTATAATTTGACTTATTACATCATTGTTTAATTCTCCACTAACATTTCACAGTAAATCCAACAAACATGCAAATTATTCTGAGTGAAAAGCTGCATGTGTGGCAGCGGCAGGTAGACTCACTCTTGAGTTTGTTTCTCGCATTGTTTGCCATCTTCTTTATGTCGTTGGTAATGGCCTCCAAGTCATCCTGCGTTTCTGGGAAGGAAGAGATGTGCAGTAACAACTGAGTGTGTTAGTAATGGAGTGAGACGGCAAAAACAAAGCAACATATTTTAGGAGGGAGTGATGTAGTTTTTCAGGATGATAATGTTTCTTGTGTTGATGTTTATCTATTCTGGTGTAAAGTATAATAAAGTTTTATATTATCTTAGAAATGTAAGATCCTATTTGTGGCTACTGAGAGTTCTTCTTTTCAATCCAGTTCAGGACAAAAAAGCCATTAAACGCAGCTTGTAGAGACATTATCCTTGCAGAGTGGAAAACAGAGCAGGTTCATGAATAAAAGCTGCTGGTGTTACGGTGTCTTACTCTGATCTGACGTGGGAGCAGACAGGATGACCGAGTAAAGCTTTTTGACTTCAGCCACGTTCTCATCAATTTTATCAATACTGTTCCTGATGTCCTCGATCTGAAACAAACACACGCCACAAAGGTCAAAACGAACAATTAAAAACATCCTAAAAAAACTAAAAGAAGCAGAGCTCACACACACACTGACAGCAAAACCTACCTGAGAGAAGAACTCATCCATGAAGGCTGCATTGTCCACTGCAATCTCCACCTCGTCGTCATCTTGATCACATGTCTAACAGAACATAAAGTATGTGTAAGAGCAGCTCTGCTATGTGGAGCCACCAGTGGGAATGTTTACAGAGTCTTTCTTCAAAGCTCAGAGCATAAATCATCTCATGAGGAACAAGTTTGTTCAAATGTTTACACTGTTTACACCAGTTTACACCAGGCCACAAGCAGACGACTCTGTGTAATGTTTGCCCTCTAATCCACTACACGTGTTTTATGTAAAACAATCGAAGCACATGAAGATACCAAGACATCCCATTAAACAAAGTAACCAGAGGTCAAAGTGGAGGTTTAAACCACAGACTGTATATACACATGGCCAAAACAGGACTTGAAAATAAGGCCAATTTAAAAGTCAAGCTACATGCCATATTTAATACTGGCCACTAGATGCTGGCTCCAATTGACTTGAATTCAAAAATTGTCATGAGCAATCAGGAAATATTCAGTAAATAAAGTCATTCTGGTGTTACTAAGTATCCAAATATGGTCACTACCAGCCCCAAACAACCAACATGGCTACGTTCAAATGTCTGTTTTCTGTAGAACTGTGGGTGTGTATTTTGGTCCAGCTCGGTTTTCTCTTCAAGCCTCAGTTTCCATTAAAATGATGATATTCAATGACAACAAATAAACATATTTTTAAAGATTAAAAACTTAAAAAAGACAAATTTGTGAAAGTGTAAGTCATGTTTTCTGGATCTGGTCATCTGAGTGAGGTGACCAAGCAAACAGTGATGACTCCAGAGAGTTACTGGTCTCAACCAGCAAGTACTCTGGTTGATAACCTCAATAGAAATCATTACGTTACATTACATATTTACACATAGGTCTTTGTACAGATTATACAAAAAAAAGATGCGATAACTTCCTGTCTTCATGCTGAGCTAAAGTACTGGCTGGTTGTATTTACTGTACAGATGTAAGAGTAGTGTTGATCTTTTCTTCTAACCATAGACTGTATATAAAGCATTTTATATACCGTCGATGCTTCTAACACACAACAAGAAAACAAATAGTTGTAATTCCCCGAATAAAATAGAACCAGAAATCCTTTCAACCAACAAATCTAAAAATCGAAGAACAAAACTAAGTATCTGATTAATCAAGTGACACCAACATTTACTAACTCAGCTTATGATGCACATTTAAGTGTGTACTTAGAAAATATTGAGTTTTGACAGCAAAAAATGATCATCACCCTTTTCTTTGTCTTATACTTTTTAAAGGCCAACACCAACAAAACAGATATTAAAATAGATTTTGAGCCTCAACTGAAGGCCACACTAATGAAATTGCTTCCTGGTAGCCGCTCAGCGGGACGCATCAGCCAGGAATACTGGTCCGACCCTAATCAGCCTGCACCCTGTGAATTTTATCAGAAAGCTTCCCGAGGGACGGTTGAACACAAACACAAGGCAGCACTGCTGGTAAACACTTTCAGGGCCGAGCTCCAGGAGCCCAACCTGTTTCCAAACCACTTTAAAACTGACTTCAGAAACCATAACGAGCGCGCAGTGTAAACACACAGCGAGCTCCTGCTGTGGTGGAAGTGAAAAGGACAGCGAGCTCCAATTGTTCCTTCCCTTTCAATTACTTCTCCTTTTAAAGTCATATATGTTTTCATTAGACACCTAAACTCGTGTGTGTTCCTGTTTGTAATGTGTGACGGACTCTGAAGTCTGGACTCTTCAGGTGTGAATGTCATGGCGTGCACCTGGGCCACAGTCAAGGCGTGGAAAACGTTTGGCGTCACAGCTGTCCACTTCCCTCATATCAACTGACTCAGCCTCAGTCTATACACTCAATAAATATTAGTACTACAGCTCACCTACACTTGCTCTGTTATTGCAAATATTCTTTATCTCCCAAATGGAGCCTTATTAGTAGAGTTAGACAAGGCTCAAGGCTTCAGTGAACTTTTATTTCAGTTTTTGGACAGTTTAACAGTTGCTGATACTTCATTCTTCATTGAGAAAATAATCATTAACCTCACCAGGTGCTGACATTTATTGCGACTGTAAATTCTGAGTTTTAGGCTGTGTTTAACCTTCTACCCACTTTCATCTGTATCATTTGAATTGCAAATGTAACCTGGACCATTCAGTCCAGGCTACATTTGTAACTAACAACAGCCGTGTGTGAACCGAGTGAGTTCCCTGGACACACACACGACGACACCGGGGTTGTTTTTTGAATTTCTCTGAGGGTTGTTCATCAAACACGCAGCATTTCTGCAGCGGTGAGATAAGAACAAGCGCTCACTTCCTTCCAGTGTCTCTCTATCAGCAAAAACAAGAGGAAAGAGGACTGATGTGTGCAGCAAACCAAACAGCCAAAGGCCACACACACACACACACACACACTCAGGCACTTGTTTCTATGGAAAACAGTTTGATGCTGACAGGAGTCGTCAGAGGCAGTGACTTTCTCCAAGTCATCAAGAAAACTTTAACGACATTGCTCGTTAAACTCGCTCACTCATCTTGTGACTAAACCTGGAGACACCTCTTACAAATCCTCAGATGATAACTTTTATTCATGTTACACTGACTCACTCGTACTGTTTCTGGTCACAATGCCGAGTTTGGAAGTTGTGCGACTCTTCAAGATCAGTTGAGGTTTTAAAAAAGCTTTGTAACAGATCTACTGTTTTAAAAAGTCACAGCAGAACTACACCGACATGTGAACACACTAGATTCATTCAGTACTGACAGACAGAACCATGCAGCATGTAATTTGATTTTCTCCCCCTCTTTTTTTTTTTTTTTTTAAATCAAAAACAACAAAAATGTAATAATCTCATACTGAAGATTGTGTAATCATGAAAATCTTAAACACACACACTGGATAACATTCGGTCAGCTGGACATCGAGATTAGAAAACACGCTGCACATGAATGTCAGTGTGGACGCCGGCTTGTTCCCTCTATGCAAAACACTTGGTTATTCTGCATACAAAGCGTCATATGTCGTGTTGCATAAGTCTCCTCAACAAGGTAATAACTACACAGAGGTTTGACAGTGAAGCAAACACAGTGATCTGCTGCATCAGAGCTGCTGTTAACACCTTCAACTGAAGCCTGAATCACAAGCCTGCTTTCCTTTTTCTGAAAGGTCCAATAAAAACAGTGGAAGAAGGAATAAGTAGAAAAGTAAAGCTCCAAAAGAAAGACTCAGGGAGTCATATCACCCTCTACGACTGACCTCTATGACTCATTATCAGGTATACAAACACAACCCAGTTAATTCAACTGGCCCTTATTAAACCCCTTTATCTAGAGCTTATCTTTCCCATGACTGTAGGAACGAGGAGGTTATAAAGTGTCAGACTTTGTCTCCTAGTATCATAAATGATGAAACCTCTGCTGTCAAGATCCAGCTGAGAAAGAAGAGGGTGGGAAAAGGCTCAACTGTGAAATAATGTGTACACCACTAGAGCTGCAACAATTACAAGATCAGTTCAACTCAAAAAAGGTGAGTGCCAGTCAATTTGATGATTAATTATTTGTTTAACTTCACAGTTTCAGTGGGTCATTTATTTAAATTTGTTAACGGGACAAAACAAAGCCATGTGAACACATCATCTTGGGCCTCATAGGGGATTACGATCATCATGTTTTGGTATTTTACAGACCAAACAGTCCCCCCCAGTGAATCTTCAGATGAATCATGAATAAAAATTACTGCACAATTTCCCACGGGACAGAAAATGAGCTAGCAGCTACCACAGCAGCAGCAGGACGGGGGACCTGGGGTCAGATTTACAGCAGTCAGGCCAATATAGTCCATCAGGAGTCCTGCTAATGCAAAGCTGAAATCTGACAAGGGATTTAAAAACTCCATATGCCACAGAAGAAGCCTCTGTAGTGCTGTTACCAGTTTACCATTCAGTGTGCTGACATCTGAGCCAGGTGGGGAAGCACAGAGCAACAGCGGTGGGTCTGTGGTACAGCGGTGGGGGTGGGGGGCAATATGCACACTGAACTCAGAGAGATATGGCTTTGTCTGAAAGTACATCTGAGATTACTTGAAGGGAAGAGAAAGGCTACATTACAGAAAACTCCTGTGAACTGAAATTTCTGAATCAACCTCTTGTTTTAAAAAGCTGCGAGGACTCAAACATATTCACGAAACAGGAGGACGTCATATACAACTCTGGTGAATTATGATTCACACGTACTCGACGCCCGTATTTCCCGAAATCCCCCAGGTGTTCAGCACGTCAGCTGATGTCAACACGCCACCGGTGACCCGAACAAACATTCACATGTTCACGCAGATTACAGCCAGCAAGTTAAACATTAGAAAGGAAACTCAAGGAGGGAAATAAAGGCGGAGGGTGAGGGTGGATAAGGTGGAAAGATAAAGACAGTGAGGAGTAAAGAAGGAAAAAACACAATTATACAATGGTGTTACAGCTTCACAGCAAAATTCACATAAACGAGAGCACATGCTGTCCACCTCCCAACACATGACCGCCCTACTTCACTTCACTTCACTCTGTACTTCCCTGTTACTGTAATGAAGCCAGCTGTGTAGATACAGATGCCTTCAGGGGGAGTAGGGAGGGGGGGTTACCACACTTCACCAATTGTAAACACAGTAAATATTTGACCAGTACTTTCAGATAGCCATAGCAACACACATCTTGGGTTACAATAGGATCAAGGACCCAAGGGCAGAAAGTGTATTTACTGATGTCTCTGACTGTGATGAATAAATACTAAGTGGTGTCTCCAATATACAACTTCCTACTTTGACCACAACTAAAATAGATTTTTAGTGTTTTTAAAAATTCAGTACTGGGAACTAGGAAAGCCTCTTCACTGTATGACTTTTTGAAAACACTGAAAAGATGGAATAATTATATGGAGTCAAACAAAAGATTTTTAATTGACAACAGAAGAATTCAAACATTTTAACAGTGCTTTTTAAATGACAATCTTCATCTATAATCTTTTTTATTAGCTTATTACTTTATACTTTTTACTAATTGTTTTGTACTGAATGGTTTTCATATGGAGCAAAGAAATGACAAATAAAGTCATCTTGAACGTTGGACTAATCTTTTTAGCTTTAGCAGGAAGTTGTTTATTATTGGAAACAAAAAAAGACTCATCTGCTGTTATTTATATGTGAAGTAAATTAAAGCAATCAATATCAAAATCTTGTCTCACGAGTAGTCTTGTATGCACTGTATATAATGTGCCCACTTATTTCCATTTTATTTTATTATTATTATTTTACCTTGACTTACTTACTTGTTTAAATTGTGTTATTACAATTTTGACCTCATTTTCAAAACATTTCAAGACAATCTATCCACTTCGCTGCTGTAGTACTGTACATTTCCCTGTTGTGTGACAAATAAAGGATTATCTTATCTTACCTTATATTTTGAGCACTAACCCAATAAATACGACTTTTTGGGGCAAAAATTCAGCTAATCACAATTATTATTTACCCTAATCTTCAGTACTCTGTCTGACACAAGGTTCACCATGACTGTATGTGAAGAAACAAGATGTTAAATGAATCACTTCATTCAAATCACTGTCCAGGCTGCACTGTTACTACATCAGTCATATGAGTTATGTCATCACATGGCACACTATTGGTTCAAATGAATGTTGTGTTATGTGTTGAGTATTAATATTAAAGACTTAACCCTCAAAATCCAAAATAGCTGTGAAGAAAGATATTGGCCATGCTGCTATTAATATAAGTTTATTATATTTTAGGAGGATTTTGTTTGTGAAAATTATATTTTTAAGGATGATTTCGTACCTTCTTCCTGAAAAATAGTGACACATTTTCACAACTTTAATATCCAGTCATCCTAGAGGATAAGTGTATAAAACAGGGATAATCTCCTACAAATATATCTGTTAGGTTTTGATTAATATGTGATGAAATTCAGTACACAAATCATAAAACAAACCAGCTAATTTTTTGTTTAAAAAGTCTCTTAAAAGTTGGCACATGAAGTATAAAAAAAGGAGAAAATGTTAAATGCACTTCTCCTAAATGGACAAACCAGTATTCTGGGTAAGAGTGTATTTTTGAAACTGAGCATGCATTAAAATCGTGAAATTGTGTCATTGTAGCCCATATAAATTAGAAAATAGCAATTAATTAAATTCTACATTTTTGTACGCTTGCCCATTTAAGGGTTAAAGGGCAAGAACTGGAAATAGTTTTTAAAACATGTTGATACAACTCTTAACCTCTAATTTCTTATTAAAACAGGTGTATTTTAGAGGCCCAGCAACACTGAAGGGAAAAAAGGACACTGTAAGGAACCTCATCATTTCCCGGACACTACTCACCGCTTTAAGTTGCTCCAATCGGTCCTTCATTGTCAGGCGTTTATTTTAATACTTTAAAACCAAAGAAATAACCACAATATTGTGTGAAACGGCTGAAAAAACTAGTCCCAGTATGTGGATTCCTCAGCCAGCTGGCAGGCTAGCTGTGCGACACAAACCCACCGCCAGTAAAACAAAATTAAACTCCCCAAAAGTCTTGACAGAGGTGTCCAAGAACACGACTTTTTCCTTAAAACGGGACCCTTCCCGTCGTTTTTCCATGCAATATGGCTGCTGGGTTTAAAGCCAGTGTTTTTTCTTACTAAATCTCCTCGCTCAGGGGATTAAAACAACAGTTGTGTAGAGCCGTATAATCTGTCTCTCCGCTGGCCACCACTAATCATTCTAAAACGCACTTTTCTGGCTCACGCATGCGCAGCAGGGTCCCCGTCCACCAGGATGAAGCCACGCCCTGAGCCACCTGCACCGCGATGATGCATTCAGGTATTGTGGGAATAAAAAAAAACACCTTTGTAACTTTCCAAATAGGTTGCCAAAATAAAGACAGCCAAATATTGACATAAAATGTCAAAATGTTATTATTCAAGGATGTTTGGACAATTCTGTTTAAGTCTAATATCTACTTTATGTTTGTCAGACTGACCACTAGAGTTAAGTTTGCACTATTTACATTTTTTCAGTTTGCATTGTTTACACTTTGGCATTATTGTGGACAGCAAATAAAAAAACATGTTTCCTTACTGTGCATATGACAACAAACTCTTTGAATCTTAAATCATGTTTTAAATTGAATTCAATTCAACTTTATTTATATAGCACTTTAAAAAGACAGCATAGTCAGTCAAAGTGCTGTATAAATGTATATACAAACAATATCTGAACAATTTAATGAGTGTCACCTTTTATACAATCTATGGCATTTTTACACTTTTTCTGCTACTTTCATTGGTAGTTTTCCTGTATTTCATTTTTAACAGTAGGTTAAAGTAGTGTTATTCACGTCCTTCCTTGTTCATTGTAAACACATGGTGTTCGTTTCAGTGTCATGTTGAGAAGGGCAGATTCTGTATGGGAGATGTATATAAATGTCAGCATAGGGTGTAACAGGTTGTCGTTTGATGTACACACTCACTGGATTTCAACAGCTCACATGTGTAGCGCTTGATGTTTTCTTTCCAGGTCAAAAATGGAACACCATAGCAGGAGGAAAGGAAAATGTTCTACCACTATTGTCTGGAAACCCTAAATGGTTAATCAATGAAGTAGATGTGAAGATATTTTCCAATAAATGAAAACTGCCTGCTGATGCCAGCAGAGAATATATGTGAGGAGAAGTTATTAGGATTCATCCTCATAATGGTATGTACAGAACCAAAAAAAAGGTTGAATTCAATTCATTTCACTATAAATAGTTGTAGATATTTTTCACTCTGGACCTTCCATAGAGCCACCTGACTAACATGGATAAATATAGTACATGAATGAAAATAGTGTGTTATAGAACAGTATAAAAGACACAGCTAATGTCTTTAAATGACCTGCCTTATAGATTTTCACATGAGTAGGAGCATAGTTCATGACTTCAGTCATTTGGAGCTTATTTTGTGGCATCTGTCCTTGTATTCTACAATTTAATGCAGTTGCAAATTCAGTATAAACATTCTGCAACACATCAGTGTGTAATGATGTAAATTAAGCTGGTTTGCAACATGACAAAAGAGGTTTACTTCCTCAGTAATTAACTTCATTGATTTGGTGCATTTAAAATCAATCAGACCATGACACTATAACTTAAAAGTCAGCCAATCATAACAAAGCACTTACCTCTTTTCATACGCTGTGTACATTATTCATGCATGTATTATTTGAGTCTTTGAGGAGTTTTTTCTTATTGCAGTGTATCCCCACTGCACTGCAATATGCAAATTACTGTTGATTCACATTTTCACCTCAGATACCCTGCAGAATGGTCTGGAAGGGGATTCAGACATGAAAACATGTGGTGTTTACAGCTGGGTGTCACAGTTATTTATTAAAAACACACTCCTCTCTCCCACCCTGGCATCACGTATAACTTGTTCATCTGCTCGTGCGCTCAGTTAAGCCGATAAACGTTTTATTACAGCTTGGGACTAAAAGGGGACTGGCTGCTGCTACTGTCTCTTTCCTCTTTTTGGGTAACGTCCTATATCTGGAAGCTGGTTGTGTTTCCCATACGTGCATCAGGTGTGTTACCTGGTCTGAATGGTTAGAATCACAGTAAGACAGATTGTGTAAAATATGTGAGATGTATGATGTAGCACAGAAGGCAAACGTCACAAGGAACGAGCAAAATCTATTACGTAATCCTGCAGCGCTTGTTCACTGTGGCCTGAATAAAACATGGCTGCCATCTAGTGGCCAGAGTGTTAAAGAGCAGCTTATTAGTAAAGGCAGTACAGAAAAGTACACGTGGTATCTTTATGTCCAGTGAACCATCAAATACTTTGCTTGAGGAATACAACTCATGGTTGGATTAGGGTTTATTAAAAGTTCTCTCCACTCAAAAATGTGGTTTGGTTATTATTAACTTTATTTTTCTGCTCCAAGTGGAAATGTTATTTTCAATTCAACTTAAAATGAGTTGAAGGCAACATACACAGGTGTGATGGAAAAACATTTAAAGAAGTCTGATGTAAGCAGCAACTTCTTATACAGTAAAACCTAACTGCATATTCATAGGTTCTGGACTGGTGAGGGAATTTGCAGGAAAACCATTGGCACAGTTCCTAAGAGCAAAATTGTTTCTTTCAATGATAAAATAACCCAAAGATTGCCTGCTTTATTAAATTGGTAATTTAGGCTTGAATGTAGTATGAGGCACATTGCTTCTGCTTTAACATCTTAAAAAGGGTTTATAATAAAAAAAAATCCTCAGTAGATGAATAACAAACATTGCCCACTTTATTTTATTTTGTCCGGATTTGTACATGGACTACAAATACAACTGAAGTGAACAATGTTAACATGTTTCCTCTACCATGACAAATTTAAATATCTTTCATGAAGAAGCTTAACTACAAAAGCATCCTTGTAACTCAAAGGACACTGCCATTAAGGGAAATTTCAACAAACACGGACATGTTATATTGAGAATGTTTTTATTCAAAGTTTACTCCCCTTAGTGTTTCCAGTACACCATACAACAGCATTATGTGAGCTGGGTAAGTGCAGTGGAGGGTGCTCGACGATGAAGAGTAGCACGTTGCCATGCCAACAACACTAGGGTGGGTGTGTCTTATACAGTGAAATTAGAACCACAACTTTTTCCACCAAGTTTTTCTTCTTAGTTTTAAAACGAACAAAAAAAATTCAAAAATAAAAAAATCTGAAAAGGGATTTTACAGTATTGGGGGCAAAACTCCAACAACTTTCTGTCCACAGTTTGGGGGAGAAGGAAAACCCAGGAAACAGGTTAGAGGTCATCTTCTTCATCTGGGAGTGCTGTTTCTGATGCGACCTGAAGAGTGGATGACAAAAAATTGTTTCTCTGTATTTGTGGATAAATAAGATCAAGCTGGAATCAAATCTATAACATGTCATCACCAGAGAAGGCCATGAGCCTGTGGAGTTACTTACCTGAAGCTCTTCCTCGTACCTCTTCATCAGAGAAGGGTCCATTTGGATCTCTGGGGGAGCGAGGGCAGGCATGGCCACAAACTCCAGGTTGGGATCACCAATCAACTTTCTTGCTAACCACAGGAAGGGCTTCTCAAAGTTGTAGTTACTCTTGGCAGAAATATCATAGTACTGGAACAGAGGAGTTTAGGGCAGTTAGATATGATAGTTAAGACCAGACAAAGGCTCAAACAAGTGCTTTCTGACAGATGCATTCAGATTTTTACCTGCAGGTTCTTCTTGCGGTGAAACACTATGCTCTTGGCTTTGACTTTCCTGTCTTTGATGTCCACCTTGTTGCCGCAGAGGACGATTGGAATGCTCTCACAGACGCGAACTAAGTCACGATGCCAGTTGGGCACGTTCTTATAGGTGACTCGGGAGGTGACGTCAAACATGATGATAGCACACTGAGCTGTGAAGGGAGTGGGAAGGTTTTAACAATCTATGGTGGCTAGGTAGACCGTTTAAAAAAAAAAACAAACAAACAAACAAAAAAAACAGCAACATGCTAAAGATGTGAAGAGCACCTTGAATGTAGTAGCCATCTCTCAGGCCTCCAAATTTCTCCTGACCAGCTGTGTCCCACACATTATACCTGATGGCTCCTCTGTTGGTGTGGAACATCAGTGGGTGCACCTCCACTCCAAGAGTAGCTAGAATAAGACAGTTAACAAAAAAGTTACAATAAGAAAAAGACATTGTGTTCTTTTTGTTAGGGAAATGGCAATTTTGATACAGATCTAGGATTTTATATTGAAAGGAGCATGTCAACACTCTAACAAGATATGCAGAGTTGACAGTAACTCAAATTACTTAATTTAGGATTTGAGATAAAGACATCAGGTTGGTGCCATGCACTAAACTCCTCTGTAATGTACAAATGATCATTCACTTCGTGCCAGAAGGATATACTCACCAACATATTTCTTCTCAAACTCTCCTGTAATGTGTCTCTTCACAAAAGTTGTCTTTCCGGTGCCTCCATCGCCTACTAACACGAGCTGTGAGGTAGACACCACGGGTTAGTTTAGACTGGTTGGTACTGGTTTATCACACTGACTGTTAGCACAGCAACTTGAACATGAGTGATGCGTAACAACATCTATTTACCTTAAAAGAAACCACAACTGAACCCACTGAATCCGCCATGGTTGCGATCTGTGAGCTAAACAAAACAAGACGTGATGGTTAATTAGCATCATCCTTGGAGTGAGACAATTTAAACATCCAGCAGTCATGTCGAGCTACCAGCGTTAGCGATTACTTGACTTATCCTTTTATTTAAATACCTACAAGAGTAACAGCTACTACTTGTTCAGGCGTTTTATTTTGAGCGGTTAACTTAACGGTTATCAGTGATGCCCCATAGCCTGTTACACAGAGATAACCACTTCTAGCACGTTCTACGCAAGCTAACGTGTTCACGAGACACGTTAACGAGCAACGGCAACAAAACGTCCGAATGTGTTGAAATTACGCTGTCGTTAACCAAAAACCAACCAAGACACACACGCAACAAATTTGAGTAAGTTAAATACAAGCTCGTGTCTTAACCAGAATTTCGGTTTCGCTAGCTAGCTAACAAGCTAGTAAATGTTAGTTGGAGTGCGCCATACGAGCTCGAGCGCACTTTTTCTTGTTCGACTGGAACAATCGAACTGCAGGACCAACCGATGCGCCTACATCCGACTTCAATAAAACCCATACAAACCAAGCTGACTAAAGTAATTAATTCATATATGCCTTGGCAACATCACAAGAAACACAAGAACTGACATAAATACGGGTCTCGTGAACAAAGCATTGAAACGAGGGAGAGCGGCGCTCGCGAGCTAGCTAGCATGCTAGCTAACGCGGCATGGAAGCCATTCTTTTCACCGAGCTAACGGAAAGCTAGCTAGGAATTAGCACCAGCAAAAAAAATCAATGGCCTGGTCTAGTTGTTCAGTCCTCGTCGTGGCTACATCTGAACCTCCACGCGACCCCCAGAGCATACCGTAAAGTTTACCGTTGTTTTAATCGACTTTTTTCAACAAGTACAAACTTGAAATTTGAGTTTGGCCCTCAATAAGAGAAGAATACAGAGACTCACCGGTGCTACTGCGAAGAGAGGAAAGAGTAAATGGCTGCGTTCGCGGGAGATTCAGCGTGGACTATGAGGCAGTGTCCGCCCTTATCACGTGACCACCTCAGCGGCAAAAACGTCTCATAGCGCATGGTATTCACAGAGCATGAATCAGCATTCAGCCTTTATATACATATACACTGACATCCTCTAAATGTATATGAATCTGACCACCCAGTGTTAAAGCTAGTTTTATATATGTCTGCTTAGAGAACAAAGGCTTACATCTGAATGGTATGACAAGGCCTTAATTTAAAACACCGAGGCACTGAAAGGCCTGCAGCAAATGATTTACATTATTTATTAGTACACTGATTTCTTAACGCGATAAATTGTTTAATATATATATGAGAAAATAGTTGCCGGTGTCTTAAAAACGGTGGTTTTATCCAACCAACATACCAAATATCTTTAATTTAGTATATGAGACAGAAACAAGCAGATTGTATGAATTGCTTGTTTTCTTCAAAAACAGAAGCTTTTAAAGCCAGATCCAGAGATTATTTGGCCTTTACACTTAATAACTAAAACATGATTGTCAAGTACAATTTTGTCCATTTTATTCTTAAATAATCAACTAATTATTCCATTAATGCAACAGGTGAAGGAACAGTTTGCTTTAAAATATTTATTTCACTATCTTAAATAGCCTATTACATAAATACATAGATACAGCATACTTTCAACATGAAGAGAAAAGTATTCTACCACAGACTGCGCCTATAGGTTACATGGATTACAGATGATGTTACATGGATTACGGATGATGAACTCAACAACAAAAACAACATCACCCATTCTAACAAGACAACACATATAACACATATCATTTGTGCGTGTTTATAGTTTTCCTTAGTCCTGGGGACGGAATGAGAGGCTGAAAGGCTTCACTGCTCATTTGGAACTTAGTGGCATATCTGTAAAGCTATAAGAAATCTCTTTCTCTCTTGCATATCAGGAGGATAAGACATATAGCATCCATGTGTGAAATATCTTCACTGGGATACATCACATGGTCTATCTGTACAGGTAGTCTGCCTGTATATTGGCTGCAATCTCAGCCTCCCATCGGTCTCCATTGTTGAGCAGCTTCTCCTTGTTGTACAACAGCTCCTCGTGGGTCTCTGTGGAGAACTCGAAGTTTGGACCCTAAGGGACAGATTGAGGAAGAAACAGAGAAGTTACATGTCTGTAGTTCTAAATGCACCCAGATTGTTTTGATGACCAGTTGAGTATATGATGCCCTGTTTGATAACACATATAATTAGAACGAACTTGTAGCTAAATAATTTGCACAATCAGTCTTTAAGATCTGGGTTTACTGTGCATAAACCCAGCATTTGGTTGCTGTGCAAAACACTTAGCATACATGATAAACTCTGAGTGGTTTGCTGAATTTCATGTGCAGAAATAATTCAAAACACATGAAAGTATAAAGGTAAAACTTGCTTCCTACATTTAATTCAAGTCCTTCTTCTAGTTAAGACTTTAATATGTACAGCAGAATAGAACAGAACTTTGTCATTGTTTTAAAAAACAATACTATGAAACAAAGTTTAGCAGCCATACAAGACACAAAAAGAAAGAAGCAGATATGAAAGAATTCAAACAAGAGGCTGAAATAGAGGATTAAACCCTGCCTATTTTTACACCTCAACACATCTGGCAATTTGAAATTTGAGGTATGGGATTGTCTGTTTAGGGAAGATAGAAGTATCTGGAGCTGGAAAAGATGCAGTTAAATATTCCTACAAATGTGTTATTTCAAGGATCTGAGGCCAAGAGTGTTGTATCCCTTTGTTTTGGCATTTACTGGGAATCAACTAATAAATTTCCCAACTTAGAATCTATCTATCAATCTATCTATCTATCTATCTATCTATCTATAAACATAAGTTACAGAAATATAGTTTTTTATTCAGCTGCAGTGTACAACACAAACTTATATTTTACCTCAACAATGGCGTCCACAGGACAGGCTTCTTGGCAGAAACCACAGTAGATGCACTTGGTCATGTCGATGTCATAGCGTGTGGTTCTCCTGCTGCCATCAGCTCGAGTCTCAGCTTCAATAGTAATGGCCTGAGCACAACATAGTAAAGAAATAAAACCAGAAGTTCAGACAGGTATTTTGGGTGAATACTGGGTGGTATAAGCAACACTAATATTCAAATTCACTTGGTATATCACTATTATTTTTCTTTGTGGTAGTTGTTATTTCACACTTGGAATATGGGGCAACCACATACAATGCAAAGGTGAAATTTTAATGGAAGATTATATATATATATATATATATATATATATATAA
>OOFC01050699.1:0-22414 GCA_900323345.1 Pseudochromis fuscus | reverse complement strand
TAAAAAACAGTGTAAGTGCTTCAGTAGGAGGAAGAAGTATCAACAGCTACAGATGGATAACAGCTGCTGATTTGTACTGTAAAATTTTCTTTCTTCAGGTCACAAGAAGACCGAGAGAGGCTGACGTCACAGACAGACAGAGAAAAAAGTACATAACTGCTGCCTCTGATGAATATGACATGAACCAAACAGAGTGCAACACTATCATATAAAATGCTATCATATATGCAAAGAGAAAGAATCTATTTGAATTTTAACCTGTTGTGTCCAGTCAGTCAGGTCTTTGTCTATGTCAGGTTAGTTAGTCTGTTAGTTGAAATCAGTTTTATTATATTCACCTGAGTTAACTTAGAGTTAAGGTTTTATTGTAACCATATGTAACTTGAAGAAAAATTGAAAGATTTATGAAGAAAACTGCACATGAACAGTTGTGAAAAACAGTCAAATAATCTTTCAAGTTCCTGTAAACATCTGGATGATGCAGCCTATTAATGACATGTTAATGACATTATTGGTCGACTTGTTCATCTGCATGTTACAGGCTGTGATTTCCAATAAAACTTGTGTTAATAATAATCAGAGTTGACCATCAGTCAGAGATGTGTGTACAGGTCTGTGTGGCTCCCAAAGTCCACTCGCATGCAAGCCAGAGCTTGAATTACAAACATGCTTACATCAAGGCAGGAAGATGTGTTTCTTTTCTGTATTAGATTTGACACAACTTATGCCGGTTGATCTGCTAACACATCTGTTAATCCAGGCTCAGATCCAGCATCTTTTACCATCACCACTCAGAAATCTGCGAATCTTAACTAGAGCTACCATGTATTCTGTGTCACGGTGAACTCATCCAAACATTGATTCGGGCATTGTGCCAGCTGCCCTACAATTACAATGTGGACACACAGCAGATGATTAACCAGATTATACCATCAGGTGGTTTACCGAGGATCATCTGATTTGAACATCCAAGACGTTTTTAGTTTTGCCCAAAAATCCAAACATGTCGGGAGACTCTCTGGCAGTGGCGGACTATGTGGTGTTTGCTTTCATGCTGGTGGTGTCTGCTGGCATCGGGGTTTACTACGCCTGGTCCAACAGAGGTAGAGGGACCACCAGGGACTTCTTAACGGGAAACCAAAAACTGACGGCCCTGCCTGTTGCCTTGTCCCTAAACGCCAGCTTCATGTCATCTGTCTCACTGCTGTCCAACCCAGCTGAGGTAAGGTGGCAGTGGATTGGTCTTATTCGTTACGTTTACTACTACTTATTTTAAGACATGGCATTTGCTGGTGAATTTTTAAAAGAGGACCTATTTTTATTATTATTATTATGTTTATTATGATTGTTAAAATTATTATTTTCCAAGTTTTCTGTTCTAAATACACTTTTGAAATGTGGTTTTGTAGTTTTACCAATTCCATGAAAAACCTTTAACTGGAAAGTTTCCTCGTCTGCAGGTGTACCGCTTTGGAGCCATCTTTGGTCTCCGCAGTATTGCCTATGTGACTGGAGCAGTGATTTCATCTGAGGTCTTTCTCCCAGTCTTCTACAGGCTGGGTATCTCAAGCACATACGAGGTAAGAGTGTCTGTGTTTCCTCTTTTAAAATACTTAAAACTAACAAACTGTGAATACTTTGCTCAAAATACATTCACAAGTATATAGAAATTTTATGAAATATTCTTGATCTCTGTCATTGCTTTTACATGTGTAAATGTTCCAAACAAAATACATACTGTTAAAGTGTAGCTACAAACTATTTTAATATGGAAAATGCTTCTTTAACTTTGCACATTATACATTGTTCAGTAGTTTAACCCAAGATAAAAATCTTCATTTGTAATCTGACTGGTCACTTCACCTGGCAAATAAATGTAATAGAGTAGCATCCAGGATACCTTGATGTTTTGGTTGCTATATGTGTTCACTTGTACTTTCACTTGTATTGGTATGTTATTTCTGTTTAATGTACAGATTGTATATGTGTTTTTGTACATTGATGTTTTTATTCCTGCTTGGAGCCTCTTTCCCAGGTCATGTTTAAAAATGAAAATTTGTTCTCAAACATTTTTAACCTGATTAAATAAATGTCAAAAAAAATAAAGTTTGTTTTGTGATACTTGTTTTCAGTAAAAGTTGGTCAAATGGATTTATATAGGGTGACCCCAAACTTTTGAACGGTAGTGTAAATATAATTGAATTGAAATCTAATGGTGTTAGTACTAGGTGTAGTAGTCACTACACCTGTCAAAGAAATGTAACAGGGGAAGGTTACCCACTAAACTGTAGGGAAGTAAAGTATAAAGTATCATGAATCAGAAGTTCTGTAGTACTTCCTTAAATTTGTCCTGAAATGTTCCACCACTGCTCCAGAACCACAACTGCATTCCTATTCAGTTACAATGTTCCCTCTTGTTTCTTCCTAGTACTTGGAGATGCGTTTTAACAGAGCAACCCGTCTGGTGGGAACTGTTATCTTCACTGTTACGGCCGTGAGTGAGAATCCAGCAAACATATAATAACTGGAATAAATCTGTAATCTGATTACACTGCTGTTATTTCTCTAACACAGGTTCTCTTCTGTGGGGTCGTCATTTACGCCCCGGCTCTCGCTTTAGCAGAAGGTACGTTACATTTAGTCCCAGCACTGAGTCACATCCACAACATTCACATAAACCATCAATCAGTTCTCTCTGTCTTCCTCAGTTATGAATCTGGACCTGTGGAGTGGGATCATTTTAACAGGGGCAGTTTGTATACTTTACAGCACACTGGTCAGTAAATAAATGAATAACTCAGACCAAACATTACATTTGTTGTAATCGCAACTAAAAGTACAATAACCAATACAGGACAATAGATTGGATACAGCTTCACTTGTTACAGCCAGGCAGATAAATGACATCTTTGATGATGGGGAAAAACTTAACATTGTTTCTTAAAAGAGGACCTATATGCATTTCCATGTTTTCTGTTCTAAATACAATTTTGCAATGTTGGATGTTCATCCTACACGTGACCAGAGTTTCAATTCATGAGGTAAAGTGATGCTCCAGTAATCTCTCTGAGAAGTTTCTCAGACTGCAGCCTGATGAAAAAGGTCAGTTTAAGAAGTTTGTGTTTGTAGGACTGTAGCAAAAGATGTTGCCACTCCAGTGGGTTCTCTCAGCCCTGTGCCAATTACCGTATTTTTCGGATTATAAGGCGCACTTAAAATCCTTTAATTTTCTGAAAAAGCGACAGTGCACCTTATAATCTGGTGCGCCTTATGTATTAATTCTGGTTGTGTTTACTGAGCTATAACCGATTTTACGGTGGTGCACGGTGCTCAAAAATCTGTCAAAATGTTTTAGGACGACTTTGGTAAACTATGAAGCCGCACTGATTGATGGATTGTTGGAGCATTACGGCTACCGTAGTCGGGAGCCGAGCGGAGTAATACGTATCACAGTATATATTACTCTGCTGACACACATTATTTCGGACCCCAGGAAGAGTAGCTGATGCTATTGGCAACAGGCACTGGGGATCCTTTTTAATAAATAAATAAACACAATATTACGGTGTGTATAAGGACCCCAAAATGGCACCTGTTAAGATCCGGTGCTCCTTATGTATGAAAATAGACCTGTTCATTCTCGTTCATTGATATTGTGCCATATTGTACGTTATTGTATGTTTTCATCTTATTTCAACGGACACACTGTGCGCAGCATCAACCAATCACAGCTGATCTTATTAGTTTGCTAAAGCAGACCACACCCATGCACATGGAGGAAGTCGCCAGTAAAACATAGAAAAATTAGCAACAAACAAGACAAAATCACAGAAAATGAAGGCTTGGCCCCAAAAAGGAAAACAACGTCAGTTATCTGGAATTATTTCGGCTACAAGAAGGATGATATTTACCAAACGTGTCTGTGCCTTGCACGCATTGCCACGAGAGGAAACACAACTAATTTGTTTGACCATTTACGTTGGCATCACACAGCTCAGTACAACAAATGCAAAGCTAGATCTGAATGTTGTTCAAAACAAAAAATATTTTAGATCCTTTGCATATGAGAAAGTTTCCAACATGTACTCAGGTCCCAGCACAATAAAAACAAGCAATAAAAGACAATAGGAATATCTCTAAAAACAGACAGAAGCCATACTTGTAACATTCACAAAGACGTAAAATCAGTGCAGGTTAATTGTCCGCAGCATGACAGCAGTGCAGCACAACAGAAAGTACTATTCAAGTCATGTGGTGAAAATTCCTGTATTTTTTCATATTGCAATAAATATCGCAGGATTTAAAAAAAATCGCAATATCAGTTTTTTCCAATACTGCAGCATATAAATAACCGACAACAAAGATATTGTACAGTAGCGTTTAAGATTTTACCAACTTGCTGACAGCCACATATTTCACTTTGGCCAGCATTTTCTAGCCTCTCCTATATGTACACCAATTAATATGGACAAAACATTTTTCGTAAGTGGGCTCTTGAGAAGCGGGATGGGAGAGGGGGTCAAAACACATTTCAGACTCAGCGGATGAATGTCGAGATTTGAATGTGCAACTGTTGTTTTGTTTTGTTGTTACAGGGTGGACTGAAGGCAGTGGTGTGGACGAATGTGTTCCAGGTAGATTTCTGGATGAAACTCAGTAGTGATACAGCTGTGGTCTTCAATTGGACTATACCAGGCAGATGTCATGTGTAAAGACAGTTAAACGAATAAAAACACATTAGCAACATTGTTACTGTAAACATATCATCTATCTACTCTACTCTCTACATATCTAAATAGCAAATCTACATGCCACCTGACTAGTTACATGGTTCCTGCAACATTACAAAGAAAAGTTTGAAAACTAATCAAAAAGACAAATTGATGATCACAATAGCTGCAGATTAGTTTTGTCCTGATCAACTAATTGACACTTTATCCAACTCATGTTTGTGAGTAATGAAGCAACAATGTAAAATTTGAACTAATATTTGATATTACAAAGTCAGGAAAAGGGCGTTAGATTAGAGAAACTAAACCAAACACACCTCTCTTTTATCTTCTAGACTACAGTGATGTGTGCATGCTTTCTATCTGTTATTATCAAGTCTGTGCTCTTACAAGGAGGAGCCACCATCTTGTCAGATGCACAGCAAGGAGGAAGACTCAACTTTTGGGAGTGAGGATGAAAAGGAAACCGAAAGTGAATTTGTTGAGTCCAGGGGAGAAAGTTCAGTTCAAACCTTGTTTATCATATGTCTCCAGTTTTGACATGAACCCTCTGAGGAGACACACTTTTTGGACCCTGGTCATTGGAGGGACATTTATCTGGAGCAATGGCTTTGGGGTCACCCCGCAACAGGTTCAGAGATACGTATCCTGCAAGAGCATCACTCACGCCAGAGTGTGAGTCACATTTTTACTGAGGAGAATTAATCAGGAAACTGGATTGATCTGAGAATCTGACGCACCAGGAAACATTTCACTGAAATGTATCATTGTGCTTTACAGTGTTTTTAGTTTTGGATGTTGTGATTTAATTAATGTTGAATCAGTTTTAATACAAACACATGGGGATACCAAGTACCTAATTTGTTGTTTCTCTGTTTTTAATTTATATTATATTCTGAAACATATTTATTTAACCTGGTTGAAATGTATCGGATTTTTTTCAGAGCTCTGTACATCAGCGTGGCAATGTATTGCCTCGCCATGGTGGCTGCAGTATTTTCTGGATTGTGCATCTATTCGATCTATAAGGAGTGTGACCCGTGGACCGCAGGACTGGTGTCTGCTCCTGATCAGGTAGAGAGGCATTGAGTTAGCAATGGATGCGGCAGAGAGTAACCATTTCTTTTTATATGTCAGTTTTTGTGATCTTCCAAGAAGTCTTTATTATATCTTTATAGGAAAGACTGTCAATGCCTTTTGTTTCTAGCTGATGCCATATTTAATGATGAACATCCTGTCAGACTATCCTGGTCTTCGAGGACTTTTTTTGGCAGCAGTATGTAGCGGCACTCTAAGGTTTAAACCCATCTTTTGTCATCTCTTACTTGTTAGGTCCAATTCACATATTGAGCATTTTAAAATTTGCCATATTGTTAACCAATATTTATATACACTGTCATTTCAACCCAGCACAGTTTCCTCTATTATTAATGCACTAGCTGCAGTGACAGTGGCTGACTTGGTTAAACCGTACACCAACATGTCTGAGAAACACCTGTACATCGCCTCCAAAGCATTAAGTAAGTCGCTCCTCCTTTATTTACAGTATATGCTGATGATAAGATTCAGTGTTATGTTACTGAGGCTGGTAAAACATATTTCTGAGAATGGTAAAATCCCTGAAGTTTCTGACTCAATGTTGTTACAGCTTTCTTTTATGGGGTTGCATGTATTTCCATGGCTGGACTGGCATCGCGCATGGGAGGGATGATGCAGGTAGAGAGAACAGCTGTGGCCAAAAGTTTTGAGAATGATACAAATATTGGTTTTCACAATGTTTGCGCTTTGGGGTTTTACATCTTTTTGTCACATGTTAAAATAATAAACTGAAGTACAAATACAAGTGTCAAAGTTTATGTAAATAAATGTTGACCCTTCTTTTTCATGACCTCTGCAAATCACCCTGACATGCTGTCAATCAAATTCTGGGCTACATCCTGACTGATGGCAGCCCATTCTTGCGTAAACAATGCTGGGAGTTTGTCAGAAATGGTGGGTTTTTGTTTGTCCGCCCGCCTCTTGAGCGATTGATTGACCACAAGTTCTCAATGGGATTAAGATCTGAGGCTATGGACCAAAAATTTAGATGTTTTGTTCCCCTAGGAGCTTAGTTATCACCTTTGCCGTATGGCAAGATGCTTCATCATGATAGAAATTACATTGTTCATCACCAAAATGTTGTTGGATGGTTGGGAGAAGTTGTTCTCTGAGGATATTTTGGTATCATTCTTTAGTCATGGATGTGTTCTTCGGCAAGTATGTGAATGAGCCCACTAGCTTGACTGAGAAGCAGCCCTTCATATGAATGATCTCAGGATGCCTTGCTGTTGACATGACACAGGACTGTTGGTAGCGCTCACCTTATCTTCACTAGACAAGCTTTTTTCCAAATGGCCCAAACATTCAGAAAAGGGATTCATCAGACAAGGTGGCTTTGCCCCAGTCCTCAGCTGTCCAAACCCTGGACCTTTTTGCAGAATATCAGTCTGTCCCTGATGTTTTTCCAGGAGAGAAGGTGCTTCTTTGGTGCCCTTCTTGACACAAGGTCATCGTCCAAGTCTTCGTCTCACTCTGTGTGCAGAAGCACTTATTGGCTGTTCCCATTGGTGAGCAAGTGGTGCCCTGATCCTGTAGCTGAATCAACTTTTGGAGACAATCCTGGTGCTTGCTGGACTTTCTTGGGCACCCTGAAGCCTTCTTCACAACAATGTTGCTGTTTTTTTTATCAAGTTTGTTTTCATGGCAAAGAGGGACTTTACAATTTAAGGCAATTTATTTGATCACTCGTCAGATCATTCTGGCATACATGCAAATTGCCAAAAACCTGAGCAAGCAGATTTGGTGAAAATGTGTGTTTGTGTCATTCTCAAAACTTTTGGTCACAACTGTTCACATGTATTACATTTTAACTGGCAAACAAAAACTGGAGTGATGTGTTTGTTGTTGAGTAGTTTGTTACTTGCAGTGAAAAACATGTCTTCCCTGTGTAGAACTGAGGCAGAACTGTAGATGTGTGTCTCTTTAAACAGGCAACTGCCATCATCGTTAGTGCAACTGGAGGTCCTTTACTTGGCCTGTTCTCTTTGGGTTTTCTCTGTCGGTTTGTCAACTCCAAAGTAAGTTCATCCTCATGGCAGCCTTTTCTTTATGTAATGTACCGACATTACAGAAAAACGTCTTATTTGTGGAGATTTGCAAAGGTATTACAAATAATACCTCAATAAAAGTTAGGGTTAGGTTGAATAAATACCTCTATTACCTCCGCAAATGTTTAAACAAGATAGTGTTGCTGTTCAACCACAAGGAGGTCAACAGTGTTCGGTTTATTAGCACAACTTTCACTCATTTTCCCCTTCACCAAAAATGTTATGTAGTCATCTGCATTAGTTTGTTTGTCTGCTTATTTCCAAATGTTTTGTTGTGAAAACATGGGTTATGCCTTGGCAGAGGATTGTGCTCTCTGAGGGTTTACTAGTTACTGAAAAAGGTTTCATTCCTCTTCTATAAAAATGCATCTTCAGAAATTAATATGCACCTAATAAGCAGTTTTGGTTGTGACGGTGATATTTCATGTCCTTGTTTCCCACAGGGAGCTTTGTCAGGTTTTGTGTCTGGCTTGGTTGTGTCACTGACTGTGACTATTGGAGGTCTGATAGTCCCTCCCCCTCCTGAGATGGCGCGACCTCTGCCACTAACTACTGACGGCTGCAACCTCACCATGACAGACGGCTTCAACTGGACCTCCACTGTTCTGCCAACTCAAATAAGCTCCTGCACCACAGCCCCGGTGCATGCTGATAGTGAGTAAGTGTTTAAGTAGCTGTAATCTGACTATTGACTTCAGCACTCACAGTCTTAATTGGACTGTGAGTGCTGAAATTGGCCATCATCATTAGTGCAACTGGAGGTCCTTTACTTGGTCTGTTGGGTTTCCTCTGCTGCTCTGCCAACAGAAGTGAGCTGCATAGGACATGTAAATGTCTGGCTGGCTGTGATGGATACCAGTGTTGTTTTAGTCAAGGATGAAGCTGAAAAAATTGTATCATTGACGCCCCTTTTGTCATGTGAATAACGGGACGGTGACAAGCTTAACATGGCTCTTTGATGACTAAAACATGACGCGTGTGAGTTTTCGTTGATGAGGCGAAAATGTTAGTGGGTGGTCTGTCAGACATTCAAAATGCATGAAATTTCTGCCTATTGTGTCATCTGTCTGTCAAAAGGTAAAAAGCTGCTGCATCCTATCCTTGTTTGGTCACACCCACCACCTGACATACAGCGCACACTACCAATGGTGTAGAATTGTGTATGGACCGTATGGACGTGTCAAACGATGGCTGAAAGGTCCAAACCAATGTTAACCATTTCACTAGTTTGGGGCACTATCAGCAGGGGCGCTGAAAAAAAAATCACATTGGGCCCCATATATTTGTGGTCCACTCATCAGCGGCCACATTTGTTCCTATAGATTTCTACACTTTTTGGTGCGCAAACTTTCCAGTCATTTCATTATATTTCATCAACAATGGGATGCAGATGTTGCGTGGTGGGATGTGACAGTATGTCTCATCACTGGTCTGGGAGAAGTGAATCAGTTAATCAAGTTCTTAGCCCACTGGTCAGATCAGGCTAAAACACTTGTCCATCCCTCTCATTTGGTTGTCGCATTAAGGCATCTGTTCCACCTATTTAAATGATGCCCTACTTTTTTCATTGGTGTCCTGTGAAATGTGTGTTATAATATTAATCTTATGTGTGTCAAATATACATTCGTGACTCCTAACACTATTCAGCTGTTCACCATTGCAGACCACAAACATGGCAGATGCATCCCATGATCCACCGACATGGAGCATGACATATGTTACTGAACTCTATACAGTTATAGGCTGTTATTATTTCATAGTGATCATTATGTGGAAAATTGTATTTGAATATCTATCACTGAAATGATAAAAAGAGGAAGAGAGAGAGAGAGAGATCCCCACAGACTCCCTGTAATGATGCTAACTGACATGTCATTGAACACAGTGTTGCTCACCTTCTTCACTGGGACAGGGGACAGTTATGGGGAGACAGGGCTGCTGCTGACTCATCTGTTGTTAACTCTAAAGGAGCAGGGACAACTGATTTAATATGAATATCTTGCTAAACATTCACCTGCACTGATTAAATGTTGGTTAGAAAGGAGTGAGATGTAGGCTAACACTAGTCTGTCGCTAGCTTATTTCACTATGAGCATTAAGCTAACAGGTTAATTTCTATCATTCAGAGACTGTAGGCTCAGTTACCCACCTTTGTTGGAGAAATACTGGCTCACATGTTGACAGCCTCTCTTTTGCCTCTCTCCTTTTTGTCTTTCCCTGTTTTGAAAACCAGAGTTTATTTTAGTACTATCAGGAGTACTGTAGCACACTGGCGCAGTTACTGACTGGTTAGAAGCAGTCACCCATGAATGTGCTAAGGCAGGACCAAACCATTTCATGAAGATACAAGGGGGTGGTCGGTCAATATGGATATCTGATTTTTGTTTTTGCTATCTGGGTTATGAATATAGTAAAAGTTAAATATCCAGATATTTAATAACTATAGTAATAACTATATAGATATAGTTACCAAATAACTATACAAATCGACTCGTGCTAACTCTAAATACTAATGCTAACTGTTAGAATACTACAATACCACAAACTCTCCATTGACAAAGAGACTATACAAATACACTCATCTAAGATCAAGCAATTTGTTCATTGGGTATTATTTAAAGTATTAAGTTTTTCTAGCAGTTATCAGCAGACTGACAAAAATAAACAAACAAATCAAGGTGGGAGAGAGCATAATCTCTTTGGTTGAGTGAATTGCAATGTGAGGAACTTAAATGTTACCACCAAATATCAGGGCATCTAATATTTTGTTATAGTTGTTATTATGTTAACGGTGCCTGACTTTGATGATGTCCACAACTCTTTTCTTTTCAGACACTCGCTGACAGACAGTTGGCTTTCTCCCTCCTACATGTATATTTGTCTCATTGGATGTTTAGCAACAGTGAGTGTTGGAGTGATCATCAGCCTCTTGACAGGTAAGGAAAACTTGCCAATGGTTCTACACTAGGTACAAAAATGTAACCACATTGTGTTATTGTTGAGTTTCATGTGTTCCCACTGAACATTTCAGGAGGTCTGAGGGAGGAGGTGGACCCAGCGCTTTTATTGATGAAAGAAGACTCACTGTCCTACCACCTATTCAGGTTTTTAAAAAACAGTGTAAGTGCTTCAGTAGGAGGAAGAAGTATCAACAGCTACAGATGGATAACAGCTGCTGACTTGTACTGTACAATTTTCTTTCTTCAGGTCACAAGAAGACCGAGAGAGGCTGACGTCACAGATGGACAAAGTAACAAGTCCATAACTCCTGCCTCTGAGGATTGTGAGATGAACCCAACAGAGTGCAACACTATCATATAAAATGCAACTATTTATACAGAGAGAGAGAATCTATTTTCATGTTTCACTGTTGTGTCCAGTCAGTCAGGTCTTTGTCTATGTCAGGTTAGTTAGTCTGTTAGTTGAAATCAGTTTTATTATATTCACCTGAGTTAATTTAGAGTTAAAGTTTTATTGTGACCATGGTGTTAAGATTTACTAAGCCTCCTGTGCCATGTTCATAAAACTGTACATGACCTCTGGAAATGTAAAGATGCACTATTGATTTTTAAGCAGAGTAATGAACACAGGTATTTTAGAAAACACGAGGAAAGAAAGAAAACTGCACATGAACAGTTGTGGGAAACTATCAAATAATCTTTCATGTTCCTGTAAACATCTGGATGATGAAGCCTATTAATGACACGTTATTGACATTATTGTTCAGACTTGTTCATCTGCATGTAACAGGCTCTGATTTCCAATAAAACTTATTATTAACGTATTTTGTTGTGTAATTGTTGTGACATTGTGATTCTAATAATCAGAGTTGACCATCAGACAGAGGTGTGTGGATTGGAGCTGTTGGTTTCCATTCATCATCATTTTATAACATCACACACACTCTACTGGACATTTGTCAACAAACACAAGACAGAAGCACAATTTCTGAGGAAAGTCCCTTGTCTGCTGAGGATTTCTTACATCCTGACAACTCAAAAATCACAGAAAGTGAAGAAAGCGAAAGTGAACTTCCATCATGGAGAATGTGAGATTTGTGTATTTTACTGTTGAGATTTCCCATTGTCAGCATGCTACACAAAATACTTTTATAAGGAAACAGGAAAATTGGAGGCTTTTCAGGCTGACACGTGTCAGTTACACACTGTGTACGAGCAGGTCATTAGTTTACTGTAATGATGCAGTAAACAGAATTTCAACAGGGAAATTCAGTCTGGAAATATGTCCATGAACCTATTTTCATAAACATAATCCATTTAGGTAAAAGCACATTGTTTTGTAGCAAATGGTCAAATTAAATCCACATGAATACCATTTGTTTTATTGACTGTACTTGTAAAACCCCGTGATAATGTGTGTTGTAGCTGTGGGATGTTTCCATCTTAACATTTTATATTTAATTGCCCTTTGAGAAAATATTTGCTTGATAATATGCAATTGAAGAATCCTTATTTGGTTTGTCTGTCTGAAATTGACATCTTTAGTTGGTAACCTGAGGTTGTGCAACTTTTTTACATTCACAAATTTGAAAGATAAAGCTATGCAATTTCTTTTTATGGAATATATGTGGAAAAAACAAGTGATGTTTTTGTGGTTTATTGGACTTTTTAATAATTATTTCATTATTATGGAAATAAATTCATACATATTATCGAAACTTGGGAATTTGGGATTTTAGGGTTGTATATAGCATATTGAAATACTCCAAAGATTGGAACACCAACACAAACCTCCACCTCTGATCATGTACCTTCCTCCACCTGCTGATTCTGGCAGACAGTTGTGCCTCCTCCTCCTTCATCATCCTCCACCAGCCTGAATACCTGCCCTGCAGCAACCTGTAGCTGAGCTGACATGATTGTGTTCTTAAAAAAAATCAGTTTAGCCGCTCAGATGTTTTAATTGCTGTTTTGTAACAAACATGTTTGTAACAGCTCCTGATGACTCCCACAGTACGTCATGTCCTCCACAGCAGCTTTTATTCAGGGCACTGAACCAATGAACATGCTGTGACTCACTCTGTGTTTTACTATTTTGTTGTAAATACATCACAGTACATTATACTGAGTACATTTTGTTTACTTCACAGCATTTTACACCTTATCAGAAGACATTTATTTTAAAAGCCATGAACAATTAAAGACAGAAAAAAATCATAGCATTTCTACTTCATTTGATAAAAACCTTTACCAGCTTATGATTAAAAAAAAAAATTCATGTCATGTACAATTTTGAGATTTTATTTATTCAACAAATTAAATTAATAATTTACAAAAACATTAAAAAAAAGGTGACATTCCACGTCCCTAGAGCTACCATCTGCAGCCGAGGATTGGACCACCAGAGTCCCCGCCTTCAGCCACCGTGCAACTCACACTGCACTCGACCCCTTTGGCCTCTCCAATAGGTGGTGAGCCCACGGGAAGGAGGTCCCATGTTACCTCTTCGGGCTGTGCCCGGCCAGGCCCCATGGGTAAAGGCCCGGCCACCAGGCGCTCACCGTCTAACTCAACCCACAGGCCTGGCTCCAGGGAGGGGCCCCGGAGGGAAACTCTGAACCATTTATTGAACTCATCACAAGTGGTTTTGTGAGGGAGGCGCCCAGAGTAGAGCTACTGCTCCTCTGCATTGAGAAAAGCCAGATGAGGTGGCTGGGTATCTAATTAGGATGCCTCCCGGACACCTCCCTGGTGAGGTGTTCAGGGCACATCCCACCAGTAGGAGACCCCAGGGAAGACCCAGGACATGCTGGAGAGACCATGTCTCTCGGCTGGCCTAGGAACGCCTCAGGGTCCCCTGGGAAGAGCCGGATGAAGTGGCCGGGGAGAGGGGAGTCTGGGTTTCCCTGCCTAGGCTGCTGCCCCTGTGACCCGACCCGGACAAGCCATAGAGGATGGATGGATGGATAAAAAAAGTCAAATACTCAGAAGTGATACATAATATAACTGATTCAAACTAACAGATTACCTTACCTAACACAGGCAAAGAGACCTGACTGATGGACACAACAGAGGAGCATGAAAATAGACTCTATAAACTAAATAGGTGCATTAGAAAATAAGAGGAGTGTGATCTAATGTAGAAACTTCACAGCAAACATTAGTTGTGTTTCATGTGGGAATGCTGCGCACTGTTAAATCCATCTCACTTTCCACAAAGGCAGCATGTGTGTGGCCTTTGTCTCGTACGTCTGTGATGTCAACTTTTCCTGTTCTTGTGACCTGAAGAAAGAAAATTGTACAGTACAAGTCAGCAGCTGTTATCCATCTGTAGCTGTTGATACTTCTTCCTCCTACTGAAGCACTTACACTGTTTTTTAAAAACCTGAATAGATGGTAGGACAGTGAGTCTTCTTTCATCAATAAAAGCTCTGGGTCCACCTCCTCCCTCAGACCTCCTGAAATGTTCAGTGGGAACACATGAAACTCAACAATAACACAATGTGGTTACATTTTTATACCTCGTGTAGAACCATTGGCAAGTTTTCCTTACCTGTCAAGAGGCTGATGATCACTCCAACACTCACTGCTGTTAAACATCCAATGGGATTTATATACATGTAGGAAGGAGAAAGCCAACTGTCTGTCAGGGAGTGTCTGAAAAGAAAAGAGTTGTGGACATCAGCTTCTGGTAGTTTCTATGTGATTACAGATCTTTCAATTCAATGTACATTTAAAAGAAGAGGTTTTTCATTTAAAAAATATCACTGCTCCTATGCAGCTCACTTCTGTTGGCAGAGCAGCAGACGTCCAGTTGAGACTGTGAGTGCTGAGGTCAATAATAAAATCACAGTTACATAAACACTTACTCACTATCAGCATGTACCGGGGCTGTGGTGGAGGAGCTTATTTGAGTTGGCAGAACAGTGGAGGTCCAGTTGAAGCCGTCTGGTTTGGTGAAGTTGCAGCCGTCAGTGGTTAGTGGCAGAGGTTGCGTCATCTCAGGAGGGGGAGGGACAATCAGACCTCCAAGAGTCACAGTCAGTGACACAACCAAGCCAGACACAAAACCTGACAAAGCTCCCTGTGGGAAACAAGGACATGAAATATCACCGTCACACTCAAAACTGTTTATTAGGTGACAAATCTGATATGGGCACAAGTGTTTTATACAGCAAAACAGGAGCTCTGTAGAGGAGGCTTGATATTCTCATGACTATTAAACCATCAGAAAGCACAAACCTCTGCTAAGGCATAACCTAAACAACTTTGTATACAGACAGACAAATAAACCATCCATCCATCTTCTGTACCACCTTGTCCATCAGGTGGCAATATCGCAAGCAGGAAATCCCAGACATCCCTATGCCCTGCAACTTCCTCTTGCCCCTCCAGGGGGATTTCCAGTCACTCCCAGGCCAACTGGGAGCTCTAATTCCTCCTAGAAGTGTCCGTCCAGTTGGCCGTGCCTGGTAAACCTCCAATGGGAGGTAACCAAGAGGCATGATTCTGATCAGATTCCCAAACCACTTCAACTGGCTCCTCTCAATGCGGAGGAGCAGCAGCTTTGCTCCAAGCTCTTCTCTGGTTAAGTGGCCTTACATTATCACGCAGACTGAAGCCCGCTACCCAGCGAAGGAAACTCATTTCAGACATATGTATCTGCAATCTTGTTCTTTCAGTCTTTTTCGAAAGTTCATAACCATTGGTGAGGTTAAGGATGTAGATCAACTGGTAACCAGCTCCCCATTTACTGGTACAGTGGCCACAGTTTCGAGCCTGTTGTCAATCTCATCGTCTCCCACTCATGACCCTGAGATACGTCAACTCCTCTACTTGGGCTAAGTTCTCTCCCCTCACCAGTAAGAGCCATGCCATCCTTTTTTCTGGGAGAGAACCATGGACTCAGACTTAGAGGTGCCAATCCACATCCCAGCAGCTTCACACTAGGCAGAAAACTGCTCAAGTATGTGCTGGAGGCACTTGAGTGATGGTACCAGAAGAATGACAACATCTGCAAAAAGCCGAGACCTCACCCTGTGGTCACCCCTCAAGTAATGGACTCTGACCTCCCAGACTCCTTAGGCCCCGACTCCTGTCAACAAATCATGTCCCTCAGGTTTACAAGATCCTTCCACTTCCTGACAATCTTTCTTCACCCTTACTGAGCATCAGAAACAAACAAACCAGTGCAGATCAAAACCTAACCTTATTGGTGGACGTAAAAATTATGAAAAGTGAAAGCTGTACTGATGCTATGGACTAGGGGTCCCCAACCTTTTTTGCACCACTGGTTTAATGTAAGGATTTTTGTAGACCGGCCTTCAAGATGTGGCATATACACCTCGGGATCCCCTGGGAAATACTAGACGAAGTGGCCGGGGAGAAGGGAGTCTGGGCTTCCCTGCTTAGGATGCTGCCCCCCGTGACCCAACCCCAGATAAGCAGAAGAAGATGGATGGATGGATGAAGATATGGATGAAAGTATTAGGCTTAAATAATTGAATCACATAACATAAAGAAAAAGCTGCCATGAGGATGGACTTACCTTGGAGTTGGCAAACCGACAAAGGAATCCCAAAGAAAACAGACCAAGTAAAGGACCTCCAGTTGAACTTGCGATGATGGCACTTGCCTGTTTAAAGAAGCTTTTCACTGCATGTAACAAACTACTCAACAACAAATACATCACTGAAGTTTTTATTTGGTAAGTAAAATTGTGTATAGTAACAGGTCGTCCCTACTTGCATCATCCCTCCCATGTATGATGCCAGTCCAGCCATGGAAATACATGCAATCCCATAAAAAAAAGCTGCAACAATGAGTCAGAAACAGAGATGTTATCATTCTCAACATTTTGGAGTTTATCACCAGCTTCAGTCACACATCACTGAACCTGATATGCAGCATATACTGTAAATAAAGGAGGAGTGACTTACTTAGTGCTTTGGAGGCGATGTACAGGTGTTTCTCAGACATGTTGCTGTACGGTTTGAGCATGTCCTCCACTGTCACTGCAGCTAGTGCATTAGTCATGGAGGACACTGTACTGGGTTGAAATGTCAACAATAAAAACAACAACAGTGATAATAAAAAATCATATTGATCAAAGTTTACATATATTGATATAGGGCAGATCAGATGATTTATTTAGATGTTTAAATTTAAATTACGTTATATATCAGAATGTGCTAAAAGTATTCAAAATATTACTCAGGTCAGCAATATAGCAAATTTTAAACTTCTCAGTATATGAGTAAAGATGGGTTTAAACCTCAGACTGCCGCTATATACTGCAGCCAAAAAAAGTCCCCGAACACCAGGATAGTCTGTTAGGATGTCCATCATTAAATATGGCATCAGCTAGAAACAAAAGGATGACAGGGGTTAACATAAAGACTTCCTGGAAGATCACAACACAAGACATATGAACAGAAATGGTGGCACTCTGTATGCCACCCCTACCTGATCAGGAGCAGAAACCAGTCCTGCAGTCCATGGGTCACAGTCCTTATAGATCGAATAGATGCACAATCCAGAAAGTACTGCGGCCAGCATGGCGAGGCAATACGTTAACACACTGACGTACAAAGCTCTGGAAAAAGACAACACAATATAACCAGGTGAAATACATGGACACAATCATATAAACATACCCCAACAAACAGGTATGACCATATCAAAATCTTATTTATCTTTACAAAGTTCATGATGATGGAGTCTATTATTATGAGCACCAAGGAGGTTATGTTTTCACCTACCCTGGATTGTTTGTTAGTTGTTGTTTTTTTTTAGCAACAATAGAAAAAAAATGAACAGATTTTTTGAGATATGGTCTTAGAACAAATGATTACAATTTGGGTAAGATCAGAGGATGAGATCCTCTTGGGAAAAAAAATTTAAAAATCCACGAATATTCCTCTGTCTTTTAATGGGTGAATGTTTTAAAAATATATAATGTTGCCACATCTTTATTGATTTATTTTAAAATTTACACACATGTAGGATGATATGTCTACAATCTGAGACAATGTTCAAATCAGATTAAATTAGTGGACTAAGAAGATGAAAAACAGATGCATATGAATGTATTAGCCGAAGCAGGATGAAGTCCATGTGGATGTGGACGTGGGTCACATTTGTTTTTTACTTATTTGTTATTCTTTTTTTTATGTTACTTTTGGATATTTTGGGGTCATAAAAAGATATGAATTAAAACCAGGGAAAGGTCAAATTGTACATGTTTTACAAACCCACCACATTACAAGTTGGAAAATTTACAAATTTGGTACTCCCATGACTTTGTATAAAAACTAATTAAATATGAGTTCAATCAAACAGACAAAAAACACTGTAAAGCACAACGACACATTTCAGTGAAATGTTTCCTGGTGCATCAGATTTTCAGATCAATCCAGTTTCCTGATTAATTCTCCTCAGTAAAAATGTGACTCACACTCTGGCGTGAGTGATGCTCTTGCAGGATACGTATCTCTGAACCTGAGGCGGGGTGATCCCAAAGCCCATGCTCCAGACAAATGTCCCTCCAAAGACCAGGGTCCAAAAAGTGTGTCTCCTCAGAGGGTTCATGTCAAAACTGGAGACATATGATAAACAAAGCTTGAACTGAACTTTCTCCCCTGGACTCAACAAATTCACTTTCGGTTTCTTTTTCATCCTCACTCCCAAAAGTTGAGTCTTCCTCCTTGCTGTGCATCTGACAAGATGGTGGCTCCTCCTTGTAAGAGCACAGACTTGATAATAACAAACAGAAAGCCTGAAAACATCACTGCAGTCTAGAAGATAAAAAAGAGGTGTGTTTGGTTTAGTTTTTTTGAGACCTCCCCTTACACTGAGTGTGAGTTGAATTCTGCTGGGGAGATCAGATGACAACAATTACATAAAACTTCTCATGTATTACACCAGATTTAATCCAGACATTTACATAAATGGTTGAACTACATTTTGTTGTGACTGTATGATTTAATGTTAGGTGTTAACCCTTGTCTTTATTGTTGAGCATCACATCTTGTGCAAGAATAACCCACTGAAAGCTGTTGGGATACATATATCAGGCCAAGTTTCAATCATATACTATCCATTCAAAATGACAGAATTTGACAGACATACAATCATGATGTTGGATCAGTAAGGTCAGTCTCAAAGGGAAATCAGCAAACAAACTGGACAGCATTAATCTGTTATAAAGAAATATGAAAAATCAGGAGAGGTCGAGGACAAAAACAATAGAAGGTCAATAAAACCTTCTTTGTGAGACTGGAGAAATCCAGCAAAGACATGGCTCAACATCTGGCTGCTTCATCTGGATGTCCAGTTCCACAATACAAAGATCAGGAAAAGCCTTTGTAGAAGTTCAGCAGCCAAGAAACCACTTCTTCATCAGGTGTGAAAATGCTGAGATAAGCTTCAGCTCAGTGTTTTATGAAGTGATGAATCCAAGTTCTTAAGGAGTCACCTCAGTCTTCAGAGCTACTGTAGGAAGCCTGATATAATATCTCGGAGGATTACTTACGAAACCTTCAGGATATTCTCACAAAAGACTACAACACTGACTTTTCCTGTAGACATCAGTCTGATTCTGAGGAGTATTCCTTTGGAGGGTACTTATCCTTCAGATGAGTGTTATCCAGAGTTACACCATAACTCAGATACAACAACATGTCAGTAATTCCACTGTTTGTACTTGCAGAGTCCCACATATATTTTCAACACCAAACCTCAGAGCGAACCAGACTGTGAATCAATGTTTACAAGATGACAAGAAAAATTCCTACACAACTACAAACTGTATTTACCTTTGGAAAATTAATTAAGTAATTGTTGAAATTTGTAGACAATTATTGACAATTTATAGACAAAACAATTTACCACCACCAATGCACAAGAAATGGATTTTCTAGCCTGTGAAGACAAATTTAACATCCCTCCTTTACCACTGCTGTGTTTGATCCAGAAACCTACCTGGAAAACATCTGTCCACACCACCGCCTTCAGTCCACCCTGCAACGGAGTAGACACAAAACAATAGTTGCAGTTTCAAATCCCAACATCCAAAATACATGTCATCTCTTAGCAGCATCGTTACATCAATATTGTACATTATATACTGAAAATGATCAACAACTGTGTTGCAAAGATAATGTGATGAATTATAATTAAATAAAATATTGCAGTGAGGTGGAACTCCGGTTTCCTCCCACAGTCTAAAGACATGCTTGTTAGATGGATTGATTTGTCTAAATTGACCGTAGGTGTGAATGCCAGTGTGATTGGTTGTCTGTCTTTGTGTGTTAGCCCTGCAATAGACCCCGCCTCTCGCCTGTTCCCAGCTGGGAAAGGCTCCAGCAGACCCCCACGATTGGATAACCGGGTATGGAAGATGAATGAATGAATTTAAATATAAAACTTTATTATAAAAGCATTTATAGAAGGAATATTAACTCAATGTTTTTCCTATCATCAAAGATGTCATTTATCTGCCTGGGTGTAACACATCAAACTGTCTACAGTCTAGTAGCCTGTATTGGCTTTTGCACTTTTAGTTGTGACTACATCAAAGTTGAATCTGTGTTATTCATTTATTTACTGACCAGTGTGCTGTAAAACATACAAACAGCCCCTGTTGAAATGATCCCACTCCACAGGTCCAGATTCATAACTGAGGAAGACAGAGAGAACTGATTGATGGTTTATGTGAATGTTGTGGATGTGACTCAGTGCTGGGACTGAATACAACGTACCTTGTGCTAAAGCGAGAGCCGGGGCGTAAATGATGACCCCACAGAAGAGAATCTGTGTTAGAGAAATAACAGCAGTGTAATCAGATTACAGATGTATCCCGGTTATTATATGTTTGCTGGATTTATACTCACTGCCTGAATAATGAAAGTTACAGTTCCCACCAGACGGGTTGCTCTGTTAAAACGCATCTCCAAATACTAGAAAGAAACAAGAGGAAACAACTGAATATATTTTTTTGGTTTTTTCAACACGTCAGGTCATAACTAAAGAGTAAAAATACAATAATCTTGCATCGTAAAATAGAGTTTGTAGCTGTATTTTGTTATTATGTTAATGAAGCAAATTTACACATGTAAAAACAAGAAAGATTTAAGTATTTGTGACTGTATTTTAACCATGGTTTGCACAGTTCATGAAATTCACATTGGTATGTCTACTGTTGTAATCTAATGATGATTCTTTTTGTGCTGTTTAAAAGAAGAATCAAAGATGCATTCACCTCATATGTGCTGGAGACACCCAGCCTGTAGAAGACTGGGAGAAAGACCTCAGATGTGATCACTGCTCCAGTCACATAGGCAATAATAAGCAGACCAAAGATGGCTCCGTAACAGTACACCTGCAGATGAGGGAACTTTCCAGTTTTTCACAGAATCTTTTCATCTATCTATCTATCTATCTATCTATCTATCTATCTATCTATCTATGTATTAATTTAGACAGACATGTTTATAGCTCAAATAACAATGAATTTGATTTAATTTAAATTAATTTGTAAGGGAAAACATTCAATGTTAAGCATCAGTGTTACAGTTTGAAGCACCACCTAAACATAATTTTCAATTGTCAACTCTCCAACATGTGAATATCAACACAGTCAGGTAACTTTGTCAACTGGAAACCCAAACTTTTCAAAGCAGTCTGAACAAGCAGACAGCGCCAACATTCACCACAAGAAAGATCACAGCAGGACATCTGAGTTTGTAAATGATTACACCCATTAGCAACTTATTGTGGAACATAATGGTGCTTTCAGTATTTTAATCACAAGATGTCACAAGTATCTGCTATGTATCACCATATTTATCAGTGTACGTGTGGGAAGCTGAAGTGGAAAATCTTTGCTTTCAAGAAATACTGAAGGTTGTGTAATCTAACAGTCTTGTTTGTGAACAGCAATGGAAAAAGCCGACAATCCTAGAGGTTTTTAAAGAACAAGACCAATCCACTGCCACCTTACCTCAGCTGGGTTGGACATCAGTGAGACCGATGACATGTAGCTGGCGCTCAGGGACAAGGCAACAGGCAGGGCCGTCAGTTTTCGGTTTCCAGTAAAGAAGTCCCTGGTGGTCCCTCTACCTCTGCTGGACCAGGCGCAGTAAACCCCGATACCAGCAGAGACCACCAGCATGGAAGCAAACACCACATAGTCCGCCACCGCCAGAGAGTCTCCTGACATGTTGCTGGGATTTTGGGGCAAAACTAAAAACTAACCTTCTTGGATGTTCAAATCAGATGGTCCTCTATAAACCACCTGCGGGTGTCACCTGGTAAATCATCTGCTGGGTGGTCAGCGTAAGGCAGTTAGTTAATGTTTTTAGGAGTTCACCGTGACACAGAATAAAGGGTAGCTCAGGTCAAGATTCACAGATCTCCATCTTGCCGTAATGACTGTTTTTCTCCATTGGTTTGGCTAATTTCTTGAGACAGAAATTACATTGTCAAAACTCTAAGATGATTTGGCAAAAGAGTCTTACTGTTCAGCACAACACTATAGCTCACGTGCAATAGCTCACCTCTTTCCTGAAATTGTTCC